>PVLD010016191.1:0-45813 GCA_004027595.1 Dinomys branickii | reverse complement strand
CCCGAGGGTGGGAATATAAACTAAGAGACATGAAGGAAATCTGTTCAAAAACAAAGAACAGATGGGACGAAGGAAAGGAGAAAAGAAAAAGACAAAAATGTATGTATGTATATATGAATATACATATATGCAGGAGGGCTAACATGGTTCTACTATTGTATTATATCACTTAATGCTAAGCAATAATCGATGACAGGTTGTTTGATCAATCTTGTATGTCTGTATGTGTTATCCAGAACACACACTTCGAAGATATCAATATGTAAAGCAGCAACTATTGGTGTATTTTTGTTGTTGTTGTTGTTGTTAGCCTGTTTTGTTTTTTGTCTTTGGATTTTTGGTTTTTGTGTTTTTTCTGTTGTTGAGAGGATTAATTGTCTGACTAAATTTGCATGTCTGTATATGGGTTCATATATTTACACTTCGAAAATATCAATGGATAAAGCAATAACCACTGTTGAGACCATGTCACCTTGTCTGTAGATTAGTTGCGATTGTGCTATTTTTTTTGCTAATTGGTGTGTGTTTATCAATATGTTTTTGTACTTTTATTTTTTTTAAATAAAAAAAAACCACTTAGGCCATCAATTTCTATCACTGGCCCTCAGCATTCAAGTGTTAAAGTAAGCATTACCGGCTAAAGCTTGAAAATACATATGAGGTGTTTTCAAAGTCAACCAGTGCCTCAGGGAAAATAAACATAAGACTCACCATTGAACTGTTGAGATGAACAAGTTTACAATAGGTGCTAACATTTTGCAAACTAAATTGATATACGTATAAGTTTTACTTCCAAGCAAGAAGGAATGAAACAAAGAATTTACAAATACAATGATTTCATTGCTTTTTTTTTCATTTTAACACTAGATAAATTGCATAAATTTCAAAAATAGGTAAGCAAACAGAAAAATATGTTGGGAGCACCCATAAGCGTCGCTACCCAGAGAGTACCGTCCTTAGCACCTATATGCACACTGTTACAGATTATTTTCTGTTCTAAAGTGCATAGGTATATGCAGCTTATATCACTTGAATCAGAGGATTATCTTATACGTTTTCTTTGCATTAAAAACATCATGCATTTAGTCCATGTTCTCTCTCCTTTCTGGGAGCTATACATATTGACTCCCCAACATAACTACTTAAAGGTAGAATTGTAATTATTAAACACCAGGAATGATGACGAGTAGGTAGGGAAACAGTTGAGGTAGGTCAGTGCATGGCGTATGCCTATATGGGAATATCATATTGGGCTTCTTTCATAAGAACAATTAATGTGGTAATAAGAAGTCATGAAGATATTTCATGGATCATTATTTTATCATAAAAATGCAGTCACTGCAGGATGATACACATAAAAAGCTGATGAAATGTGCTTTACTTTGCATTTTTCATCTTTACATTTAGACTCCCAGAATTGTTGTAGTAATAGTACAAAAATTTTTTTTCATCTAAATTCCTCAGATGTTAATCTTTGCATGTGTTTATTATTTCTGTGCTTTCTTTCTGATTTTGTCCCTTTTGTTCCATAATTGAAACTTGGCAACTGATGATGAACAGGATTTTTCCTGACACTTCCAGATGGTGAGAAATGAGAGATTAAACCCTGGAACTGGCCTTTCTGCTGCATCACCGTATGGCGAAAAGCAGAACGGGTAAAGAAGCAAGGGAGGGCTGACTGACTGCCTTAAATGCTACTATCTCTACGTGTCTTCATCTCTTTTCTGCGGTCATAACAGAATACCCAAGACTAAGTAAATTATGAAGAAACTAAGTTCATCTGGCTCAGAGTTATGGAGGCATCCACTTCATGGAAAGTCCAAGACTGGGTGTTGTCATCTCCTCCTACTGCACCCAGGTGTGCTGGAAAAGCTGGACAGAGAGATGGACACAAAACGCAAGGCGGGCTTGCTTTATTACAGTGTGTTTTCAAAAGCAGAGAGCCACTCCTTCAAGCAAGGCGTGAGTCTAGCTCATGACCTAGTTACTTTGTAAAGTTTCCACCGCCCCACACCATCGTATAAAATTGGAAATGCATTTTCAGAGCAGACAAACTGTAGTCAGACCTTAGGAAGAACTGCGGGAGCACAGCCCTCTAGCTCCCAGGTCCCCTCACTGCCAGAACAGCGGCCAAATGGCAACAGGCCTTTAGGAAGGCACTTCAGACCCTTCTCGCATAGGAAGGACATTCATTCTACCCAGTAGACCCCACATTCATCCCTTCTTTCAGGATTAACTTTCCCTATAACTATAAGCCCTTAAATTGAAGTCATTTATCTGTTTCCAAAATACAATGGCAGTGCAGTGGTTCCCCACTCCAAAAGGAAGCAATAGCAAGACAAAAACAGTAACGGGCCCCAGAGTAAGTCCAACATCAGTCATAAATCCAAAGAACACTCGTTCTTAAGCTTTGCGAATAAGTTTTACTCCACATTCCCCTGCTTGAACATATGAGGACGAAGATTAGACCTCCAAGGCTCCCTGTGGCCGCACCCCCAGAATTTACAGCCACAGTCCCCACTGCTGTCACTGGGACGGAAATTGGGTGTCTGCAGCACTCCTTGGCTGGCAATGCACTGCGGTTTCTCTACAGTTCTGGGGTTTCCAGGAGACCCTGCCCTCACGGTCTTACTAAGCATCCACGAGTGGGGGTCTCTGAGACAGCTCCACCCCTTCCGTCAGTCTCAGCCTGGCCTCTGAGGCCTGAGAGATCCGGGTGAAGGAAACCACCCCTCTGCAGCCCCCAGAGCCTGCACCCCACCTGAACTAGCACAATGTGCACACGGTGAGGTCAAAGTGGCGGCCTGAGCTGCGCTAGAGCCACACCACGAGCAGCTGAGATGAGCTGAAACGCTGGAGCAGGGTCCCAGGCCAGCCGTGGGCGGGAATCTCTCACCAGGATTACTCTGAATGCTTTGCTCATGGCAACACAGGCTTTTTCTGCCATTCACTTCAAAATGCTTCCAACCTGTACCCATTCTAAAGCCACTTCCACTTTTTAGGAATTTGTTACAGCAAGGGTCCCGCTCTTCCGGAACCAATCCATTTTTTGCTGTTACGGCAGCACAGCTGAGGTGGGGTAATTTATAATAAATAGAAATTTACTTTGTCCCAGACCTGGAGGCACGGGTATCCAGCAATGACGTTCTTCATGCTGCATCCCATGGTGGAAGCAGAACTACCAAGAAGCCACAGGAGGACAAATCTGCCTTTTCATAACAGCACTAATCTCCGTTAGGCAGAGCCCTCCTGGTTCTCTCAGTTCCAGAAAGTCCCATTCTCAACACCACCAGGATGCCCAAATTTCGACATGAGTTTTCCAGAGATACATACTCAAACAATAGGCCGTAGGGGTCTCTCTCTCTCTCTGTCTGTTACTGTCTGTGTCTCTCTCGTATGTATGCATGCACAGATATGAATCGTTTTCTCCAATTCAATACTAAGCTTCATAGAAGATGCTATCCCTTTTCATCTTTAAACACTAAAGCACAGCTTTCTACAAGAAAGGGTGTTCTCTTACATAAACACACTAAAATTAGGAAATGAGCATTGATGTAATACTCTTTGTGATGCCCAGATTTTATTAAAATTTCTCCAGTTGTCCATTTAATATCCTTGCTAGAGCAACAACGTTCTTTTCCTACCCATAACCCAATCAGGAATCTCACATTGCATTAGCGAATTGGATAAGACCCAAATCATGGTGGATATTATGAGGTAGACCTGAGGTAAGGTAGGAGAAATAAAATTAGGTAGAAAGGAAATAAGGAAAATTGTAACGTTCAAATTATGCTATTTAAAAGAAGCTTGCAATGTCAGGACACCATCAAAATTACCCAAGGTTACCTGTGTTTGTGCTCCGTATCTTTAGACTTGATTTTATCTTCCAGGTTCACTGCAACTAACCTTCTTAGAGATACTGTAAGTACATAGATTAACCTATGTAATAAGATAAAGGCCGAAACCTTCACCTCATCCAGGTGAGGAAACAGACTCAAAGGGCCCAAAGAATGATTTCAGGCAAAATAGCTTAGTTTACCAATCTTACAGGACACCTTTAAGATATATTTACCCCCAAAGCCAGACCATAAGGTGCCTCTCCCTTGAAACTGTGCACCCTCTTTAACCTGAGTGTGTATATCTCTAACTATGCCTAATAACATTTGCCTGTGTCTCTCACTGACAAGTTACAAAACATTTTTCTGCAGTAAGAGTCAAGAGCCTCCTCAGTGGACCAAGTTTTGGTCCCCATCTTTTCTTTACGGGAAGAGCCTGGAACCCCATCCAGGGCCAGGTTACTAAGAAGTGAGAGCCAAGAGGACGAGGAAGGGACTCTGTGGGTGGAGAGGGCTGAAAATAAAGGTTGAGTTAAATTCGGGTGTGCAAAGGTAACCCCCACCCTTACATTCCATGGTAGGAATACAATCACTTCAAGCGTGTGACCTCAGAACTTCCCTCCTCCTGGGAGAATTCATTTACATGGAGAAGGATAAGAAATTTTTCTTGTCTTCAAGCTGTTTTCAAAGAAAATCGAGTCTATAATCAATTTCTTATTTTTCGAGAAAGAGAATAGCTCTCTTTCACACCCATCTATTTCATTTCTAAGTCCCCTTTTATGCTATCACAATCCCGTTATCAAATTAAAACAGGCTTGGAAGGTCAGCCCCAAACAGATGTACTTTATCCAAAAATCAGCATATGGTCAAAGATCATTTCTAGTTTCATGCATTAATTTCAAGTCATTATCTCTTTACTTATTTATGGTGTCAAACTTCTGTCATGTAATGAGTTAAATTATAGAATAATCAATAGCTTTATGGGTGAAAATCAAAACATGTATACAATGTTTTGTTTTACAATTCTGTGAAACTTGAAGAACCTATCCTAACAAAGTATCACCATCAATTAAACCTGAAAGTCTCACTTGACAATTTCATGTATGACCCACTTCAATTTGCATAGGAATCTTCTGGGTGCAGGGTTAAAATTCAAATTCTCATTCTATAGCTTTGATGTGGGATCCAAGATTCTGCATTTCAGCATCCTGACCGGGCATCAATGATACTATTTCCCAGGCCACACTGAATAATAAGAACAGAAAAATCATGGATTGATTATCACTGGATATTAGATTTTTTTTTCTTGAATAAAGGCAGCAGCATGGGTCAGCCAATTGGAAAGAATACCGCTGTGGGACGAGAATCCGAGGTCTGTTTCCGCCACTCATGGACTGTGTGTCATGGAGCCCAGCCTGTCTCCCCAGTGTGCCCCTCTGCAAGAGAACGATGAGTTGTTTCTCTGGTATAGAAGCATTTAACAAAATTCCAGTCTTAAATGAATAAGCATGTTATAGTTGGCTTCATTGGAGTAAATGTATTTATTTTAAAATGTTCAACATTTTTCCTGCTGACAGTGCATCCTCAACAGTTACCATCTGGCTATAAAGAAAATGGAAAACTAAATTATCTCCATGAGAAAGTGACTTCTTCTCTTCTTAAAGTCAGAAACTGAACACAATGGCAAACAAAGAATGTAGCCAAAGAACCAAGAATCAGGTGATTAAAATATTCCTCCTCAGATGTCGGAAAGGATACTCTACTTTTCTACCTCAGGCCTGGCTTTTAGCAAAATATACTCGTTTTGTATTTGGAATGATGTAGTTTTTCATTTCATTTCAACTGATAGGAGGAAAAGAAGAATCCAGTGTAGTTTCTTTTCTTTTCTTTTTTTTTTAAACAGGGTCTCACTATGTAGTATAGGTTGGGGGCTCCCTAAACTGGTCTCAAACTCATGGGGACCCTCCTGCCTCAGCCTCCCAAGTGCTGGGATTATAGGCATGTAACACCACACCTGGCTTCAGTGCACTTTCTGTTGTGCTCCGTTTGCAACTGTTGAGTTCCCCAAGAAATAAATGGGATCTAGTTAGAAAATCTAAATTCCAGAATTATGTGTCTCATATAAAAATATTATTTCTTAATAATCTATAGGTATTATAATAGAAGGCACAAATTTTTGAAAAAGAGAAGAGAGAAGGAAAGGCAAGCAAGGAGAGAGGGAGAGAGAGAAACCATTTAACTCAGCCAGAATCTTGTCCTGAGCACATCTCATAGTCTTTGGGAATCAGCTGTGTTTTTGAATTAGTTGAGCATCTGAGGGTCACCTTTTGCCAGCTGCCTGCATCCTGTTGCTTTTGATCACTTTCTCTTGCAGATGTGATGTGATTCTTTTCGCCAGCTTGCTCCTTTGAGCCCCATGCACTGCTCTCATCTCTCTGGCAGGGCTGTCCCTGGCTGAGAGCACTTATTCTGCCAAAGGCCGGCTCCCTCTGAAGGGCAGGCCCTGTCATCTCCTGACAGCAGGACTCCCAGGGCAGACGCAGCTCTGGCCCTGGTCTTGGTGTCCGATTCGAAGGCCTGAGGCTTGATGAGCTTCCCTCGGTGGATGCTCTCTTTCTCTCTTAATTGCTACAGATCAAAAGCGCTGAGCACATCAATTAAACTACAGCAGATGAGGACAGAGCAAGATAGGAAAGAACTGACACTTTGTGATGACCCATGTCCCACGGGGTTGATGGCTTTCTGTGCTCCACAGAAAGGCCTGCCTGGTTAACGGGCTCCTGGCTTCCCCACCACCATCGGCACAACACCCGCTGTCTTCTCCTTACTGACTTCTCTACGATTCGTTCTTTTCCTTTTTAGAGCTGGAAAAGGGGCTCACTAAATGGACGAGAAAACTACAGCCGCAAGAGTTGAACTGATTTACACTGAGCTACATAGAAGCTCTACTGATGATTTTGCATTTGAGACACATTTCTGTTTCCCAGCTACATTGCTATGCTAGCCATGTGGCAACTGCCTGGTCTAAGACCTCCAGAGACCATCACATGTCCTGGTTAAAGGCCATGCCCTCTGTGCCACATCGACCCAGCTGTGCTATAGCTTTTTCCTCTATAACAACAGGAAGAGTCCTGTTGCGGACTGAGTCCCTTCAAGGTAGCACTTTAAGATTTCTAAGGCTGGTACTGTTCCCTAGACCTCATACTCCCTGAGTTCTGGTTTATCGGTTACTTCTCAAGTGGAAATTAGTAGTCACAGGAAACAGAACATTAATAGCTCACTCCACTTATGTAATACATCTACCAAACAAGTTAGAAAACAATGATCTGTAAAAGCTGAGGATTTCACGGCTTTTGCTTTTCTTTTGGCAGATCAATACTTTGCCAAACAATACTTTCCCAAGTAAGCAATTTAAAAAATCTATTTACCAATGCTTTATTTATAAGCTGAAGAATACTTAATTTCAATGTAGTAGAAGGGCATACTTTGAAAAACAAAAATAATTCTTTCTAAAAAAATAATTATTTTGTTTCTGATAAAAAAAAATCTTCCCATAAATGGAAGTTAGTACAAGCAGGGGGATTTGCAAGCCCTTCACCCCTATCTCATCTCTTCCCCCACAGAAGCGTGCTACCAGAAGCCGTGTGCAGCCTGATTCCCTCTCCTCTGCCCATGTATACTGGGGGAAGCTGAGCTCCAAGGCTTTAAATGAACCAACGTTTTCAGGACACTAACAAAGCAGCTGCCAGTCACCCAAGCCTTAGCCGGTGTTCATTAAATCTGCACATAAATCCAATTTGCCAGAATCAGTATCCAAAAGAATTCATCACATGTGGGCAGCAAACAAATCTAACACAATTAGCCTGGAAAAAGGAGAAGCCCGGCCCCTTGTTCCCAAACCCACCTGACCTTGTGGGAAGTCAGCAACAGTAACATAGAAGAAAGTAGACCGAAAGCTTTAAAAACTGATGCACAGGAGCTGAAAAGTCGTGAACTGGGTCCCACTTAGTTTTGTGTCATTCAGCCCATGCCCGGAGGTGAAGTTCCAGCAGGGACAAAGGCAGGCTAAAACACACAAAAGGAGGAAGCTAGACAGGGTAAAGGCCTAGGGTGCATCAGAGAAAGATGCGAATGACCCAGAGCTGTCTGTCTGAGCGAAGCAGAGCATCAGGAGAGACGTAGTCACTGTCTCCAAATGTCTGAAGAGCTGTCATGTAAAAAAATAGAACTGGTGGAGGGCATAAGAAGGTCAAACAGTGGAAAATAAAGAAAATGGATTTATGCTACAGAAAGAAAAATGCTTAACTCTAAAAGTTGTGCCCACTCTAACACCCTGGTCCTGCCCTCCAAAAAATAAAAATAAATAAAAGCAGAGCAAAGAAACATAGAGAGGTCTCCCTCCAGTCATGGGCTCACTGCACTGGAATGCATTCAATGAAAACCTAGGTAAAGGACTCTTAAAAAGCATTGTCCACACTAAAGAGTTAGGACAGACAGTCTAACAAAGAGAGAGAAGGCAGCAGGAGTTAAAGATGCTGAGAGTCCCACGATGTGACCTTCACTGTCATCCAGTTACTTTCTCAGTCATGCTTTGTACATAGTTGAGCTGCTGCCCATGATGAACTCAGAGTCTCCCAGTCTATTCATAAACATATCGGGCATTACACCTTTACCCCTCATTATGACAACTTTCATTTATTAAATCTCCTCCTTGCAAATGGCACTATAAAGGTATCAGAATAGGTTTTATGACTACCCTCATGTTACATATGGGGAAACTACATCTCAGCATTTGTACATAATTTACCTAAGCCACGGAGCTAGCAAGAGTAAAGTCGTAATTCTAACCCCAATCTGTCCGATGCTCTTAGAGCACAAGGTACATGGCCTGACAATGGCTAACATTCATTAGCTTCAAAGTATTCTCATTTTGCCCTAACAACCCTTGCTTCATTGCCAAGTTCTATGCTTAGAAATGTGCATCAATTCTGCGAGACTGCATTGGAGATCAGCTTCATGCCATGGCTGCTTTCCTCGGTGTGTTTTCTTTTGCATCACTACAAGTCTCCCTGATAGTGACCACGGGAGGACCCATGGTTTGGCGCCTATGGAAATGGAACTCTGGCAACCTAGAGATACACATCCTCATGCCTTAGGTACACTGGTCTTTCCGTGAACTCTGCTTTATTTACTCCCTGAGTTCCAAACCTATTCCATATCTAAAATACTGTCTTTCTAACCATAACATTTCATCATTTAGACTGCCTCTCATTCTGTAACACCTGCACTCTGATTTTAACTGTCATACTTTGGAGAGAACTTTTTATTCTCTAGGAATATTAGTTTCCTGCCTCTTGTTTTCACAGCAACATCCTGTCCCGGGGCTTCAATTTAACCTCTGGCTTTGTGGCCCTACAACTTCCTGCTGCCCATGCCCCTCTATCCCTCAACAACGGATCGCTTCCAACCATTCCTATCTTCTGCTCCTACATATGGGTTGCTGATGCAGCTGCTGAAAACCAAGCAACCATGAAGATTGATGCCACCGTAGATGTACAGAATCCAATCATAGCTGCTCTCCTAATCTGCACCGCTCGGCAATTCCTAGTCAGGGCCCTCCATCATTTCCCTCAGCCATTTTTCTAAACTGTCACCTTCTCCACAAGCCTCTACATCCCATTATTCTATTCTGGAATATAACTTGACTTCTTATATCACATTTCCTTAAACTTCCAAAGTTACCATCTCATGGTTAGTGTGGGAAATCCCCACACTGCAGAATGAGGAAGGAAGGAAGAAAGGAAGGAAGGAAGGAAGGAAGGAAGGAAGGAAGGAAGGAAGGAAGGAAGGAAGGAAAGGAAAAGAACTCCAGCTAGTTATGCTAGTAATGTAATTATGCTACATGTGTGCAGTTACACCTACTTGGAAGGCTGAGGCAGGAGAATCACCTGAGCTTACAACTTTGAGACCAGCCTGGGCAACATAGCCAGACCCTGTCCCAAAACAAACAAATGAACAAAAACAAACCAAAACAAATTATCCTTTCCATGTCCTACTGCCAAATCCATGTACATCTATACTCTCTTTTCTCCTTTCTTAGGTAAGCCCGATCTCTCCTGTATATTCATATACAATATGTCTGTGCCACACATTTATAAGGAATATGACTGTGTTTCTGGCTTCTCCCTTTATCAGGAATTCTATTCAATCATTAAAGAGCTTTCTCTCCACATTTTTCACTCTTCTCTGCTTGTTCACTCTCATTATTGTTAAAACACACTCGAATCTTCCGGAGCCCCACATTCCTGCCCGTGTAACTACAGTGATATGTAATTCAGTCCTGCACACAGAAAAGAGCGTGGAACAGAATGGAGTAAAACACACCTTTGACTGTGTTTTGCTGGATCGCTGATTGTTGCATTAGGTAAATTCTATTTATGAATATTCTCGAATTTCCTATAATTAACATCTACTCCTTGCTTTTACAGATAAAGTATCACTTCTATAAAAGCATGATAATGTATCCAGCTAATCTATCTGAGCAGCTCTCCGAGTCAGAGAGCGTCAAGGTTGACGCTGTCTTGCCAGCTTGGAGCGCCATCTGCTGATAAAATCGAAGTACAACACGCAAAGAAATGGGCAAAGATTTTTAAAAGAGATCACACTGTATTTACAGAGCACTTTTCAGTTTATAAATGCGTATAGTTCCATTATTGTATTAACACATTAAAATGCTACTCTTTCTGCGTCCATTTCAGCTAATGTGGATAACAGATCTGAGCTGTGCAATATGATATGGTAGCCACTAGCCACTCGTGAGTCCTGTGCACTGGAAAACCACCCATTTCCAACTGACCAGCCTGTGAGAATAAAATGTATACCAAATACTTAGATTTAGAGCATGAAAAAAGAGCGCATAGTTATTTAATAATTTTTTATATTCATTATATGTAGAAATAGTACTTCAGTGGATTGGTTTAAATAAAGTATTTCACTTCTTTATTTTCTTCATTGTATTATATGGTTACTAGAAAATTTTAAATTACATCTATTTGTATTTCTGCTTTACAAGTACTATATCACTGCCTCCTCTAAAAAAACAAAAAGTAAATGCAAAATAATGGTTAGATAACTACTGAAATCCTCATGGAAATGGAAGGCATAAAAAACATGCAAAAGTAAAGATTGGAGAAAGATTTGACTTTTGATTTTTATATTTCTGACCTTTTACCCAAGAAAGAACTATCCTATTGCCTAGAAACCGATATGCATATTTACTTTACTGTGGTTTTTATTTGTTTGCTTGAAAATTTATTACCCTATCACTTAAAAAATTATTAGGGACACTTTCAAATATATTTACAAGAGAAAACAGTGTATGAAACCTGAGTTACCATTCATCATTAGTGACTGACAATGTCCACTGCTCATCTATAGACATTTTATCGAGTATCTCTGAAATAAAAGGCTAATTTGTCCCGAACTTACCACCTACCTCCTAGGTCATTAGTCACCTAGAATATTAACACAACATCCTTAATAATTTCAAGTATCATTTCACCTTCTTATTGACCTTTATTTTCAGTTTATTCAGACTTCTACTTACATCTGTCACTCCCTCTCGGCCTTTCCGTTAAAAGTACATTTTGATGAATTTCTGTCACTTGTTTGGTAAAGTCCCACATTGTCTGCGTTTTGGAGATTGTAACCTTATATTGCTACTTAAAATTTTCTCCAATACCCTGCACTTCCTGTAAATTAGTTAATAAACTTTGAAGTTTGGAGAATTTGTTGCCGGTATTATTACTTCCACTTGGAGGTAATAAAATACTTCATTCTCTATTTTATATAAACTTATTTGTAAGAATAATCATGACCTCTTCTCACTTTTTATTTAATATGAGATAAAATACTTCTACCACCTTAAGCCTCAGAAAGTGCTCATTATCTTTTTTTGAAAACAAAATGGGGTTAAGTGTTGTGTTATTCTCACTTGCCAGTTTTCAAAACATTGACTCAGTCCACAGCACCTGCTACAGAGGATCTGTAAAATTATTTTGAAGTGAAAAATGCCATTATTAATTTATGGATTTAAACGCATTTAGTGTGATTCTAGGTAATGCAGTTATTTTTCCCATTGATACACAAAACACCCCATCTTTGGCTGCCAGAAACCCCTTCAAGCTGGGGACATTTTGATGTGACCCTAAGTTGGATCTGTGATTCTCTTTGCTAGCTGTAAGAGAATTTTTCAAATTCATTTTGTAAATTCAATGTGCAGGCCTACATTGAGGTAGTTTTCTACAAAAGTCTGTTGTCTTTTGGTAGAGAGTATTATTTCAAGACCATAATTTGACCATGAAGGATGTTCATTGCTGGTGGGTTTCTCACGCGACTCTAAGTAGCAGGAAGAAAGGAAGAAAGGGATGAACGGTAAGACCTGCTGTGGTTTGTGTCTAGAGGTCACCCCAAAGCCTCGGGTGCTCATGGGTGGGGCTTTGGGAAGGTGAGGGGATTATAGGAGCATGCTTGTCGGTGGATTAGTTCACTGCCGAGTTTGTAGCTAAATATGATTTGGGAGGGGAAGCCTGATCTGAGGAGGTGGGTCACTGGGGGCGCAGCCAGGAGCGTGTATCTCCCTCCCTCCTCCCTTGATCCCCTTCTGCTTTGTGCCTCTGTGGCATGAGCTGTGTCTCCCTTACGATGCCCCTTGGCCATGCAACCCTACCTTCGAGCTAGGCAACTATGGACTGAAACCTCTACGAACTGTGAGCCAAAATAAATCTGTCTTCCTTTAAAATTT
Source organism: Dinomys branickii (assembly GCA_004027595.1). Classification (NCBI taxonomy): domain Eukaryota; kingdom Metazoa; phylum Chordata; class Mammalia; order Rodentia; family Dinomyidae; genus Dinomys; species Dinomys branickii. The sequence continues at coordinate 33,174 of PVLD010016191.1, read as the reverse complement.
GTGGGTGTTGAGTGCTTTGTTACAGCAATGAGAAAGGAACTAAGACAAGACCCAAGGAATAATATGGTTTCTCTGGGTTTTCATGTTCCTTGAGATATATCTGACCAGAATAACTAAAGAATTTTCCTTTATCATATTGAAAATGATAACAGAAGAAATCTTGGAATACTCGTAAGGAGAAAGAAGAAAAAGTAGTAATATGGATAAATGTAATGTATTTGCTTCCTTACTGGTTGACAACTGAGTTTTCTAACTCTTTTTAATGTTTGAAGCAAAATATTATTGGTGTGACCCCAGTATATGTAAAGGAACACTACTGTTGTGACCGAAGGCACAGGTAAAAGAAGTATTTAAAACAACTATAACAGAAAGAAGAAACATAAAGGCAAAGTTTCCACACTTCAGCTGAATTGGTAAAAATGACACTAGAAGGTTCTGGTAAGTTTTATGTATTTATAATTTAATGTCTACACAAGGTATGTACGCACACACACAATCTATATACATATCATGATCATGAACTGAAAAATGCCAACATAGTAAATACATCACTTCTTTCCAAACTGCTATAGTGGTTTAAAGGATGTTTTTTCAATAACCCATCAAGATGTTTTATATATATCTATATCTAGACAGAGATAAATGATTATTCTAAAATTTCCATGTAAGCAAAGGAACCAGAAGAGCTAAAACAATTTTTTAAAAGAATAATGGGCAAGAAAGTCAGTCTATTCAGTTTCAAAACTTCTTACAGGTTAGGTGTCATTTAAAAGGTGAGGCATTAGAAGTATTTCAGTTTGCATTGTTTTCAGGTTTTGGAATATTTGTTTTCATGTAGTGAGGTATCTTGGGGATAAGCCCCAAGTCTAAATACTCAATTCATTTATGTATTTTATACACATATTTGAGGGCTATTTTGTACAATATTTCCAATAATTTTGTGTATAAAAGAAATATTCAAATTATGTGCAATTTTCCACTTCTGATGTCATGTTGGCACTCCACAAGTTTTGGGTTTTGGTGCATTTCAAATTACAGATTAGCATTATTCACTGTGGATGTAATACAGTAATCAAGAAAGCAGAGCACTAGAAGAGGTATTGAAACAAACTAATAGAACAGAAGACTCACAAAAAAAAGACACAAAATACAACTGACGTTCAAGAAAAGTGCAAATGCAATTTAAAAGAAGGGTATGTTTGAAACATGGTGTGGGGGTTCATTATGGGAGAGGGGAGACATGAATTTAAACTTCACATGTCCTATAAATAGTAAATGAAAAATGTATCAAAGTCTTACATCCAAAACTTTTGAAAAGAGTACATGGAAGAAAATACTCAGCTCCTAGTGATGTGTAAAGAGTTCACAGACTTCTCATGACTGGTGAAAGGAAAAATGAGTAAGCAAAAATTGGCACAATCCTCTCCATTCCAGCAAAATCCATCATTTGTACACACACACACATAACATTTCTGAAAGATTTATCTGCAGACACACACACTCACTCCCAGGTCCTTGGTGCTCATCTGAGAGGTCCCAAGGTCTAATCTGGACTCTGAGGGCATCAGGCTGGGAGGTCAGCAGGAAAGGCCTCTGTGAGATCAGCCAGGCACCTGGAGCACTGCTGGTAAGGGTTTGCACTCAGGAAAGTCAGGAAAGCAACGACATTAAGCTACTGAGAGCGGCAGGTGTACCTAGGGACGTCATGATTACCATGACCAACTCTACGTCTGGATAATTATTCTGAGGAACTAGTAAAGAAAGTAGGCATGTTTTCAGAGCAAAGCAAGAAAAGTATACTAATGAAACAAGAGTTCACATTTGAGAACAAGAGAACATTCAAAGATCATTTTGTAAAAGGAGACTCAAATTTAAAGCTTAGAGATAAAACGCAATTTTGGTTAGAGGACTATATACAAGTTAGTGACAGTCTTCTGGGTGTGTCAGGAGTAGCAAAATAACATAATCAAGAACACAAACTCAGGACTGAGACCTTTTAGAGGAAGGTGGGGAAATCTGTGACTCTGCAGGGCCTCAGGAGCATGTATGGCTGTTTTCTTCTTGGTAACATCTTACAGGAAACCAGGCATTCTAGACAGCAGGAACGCGATAATTTTATAGTTGGAGTTCTTACAGATGAGAGAACTGAAGTACAGAGGATAAAAGACGTCCTAAGGTCCTGAACCATGGTCAGCAAAACATGGAGGACCAGGCCTCTTTAATCCTGTTGTACATTCATTTCATCACTCCCTTTAGTTTGTGTTGCTTGATACACACAGTTGCAGGGAAAGCAAGTGGTCTTTTGTTGGAGGCCACTACAAAGTGGCTGAGCTGGATTTAACATTAACCAATTAATTGGCTTTCCATGTTTACTTGCAAGTTGTCCGAAGCTTAGGCATCTTGTCTGAAAACAGGAAGTGGACTCATAGTAAGTAAACTTTGTAAGTCCCAGGTCACCCTGAGGCTTCTACTGGCCTATGAAGCTGTTACTCTTCTAAGGACAAGGCCACAGCTGAGGACGTTTGGCGACAACCCCAATTATCTACAAGGAAACTGCAACTGCAGGCTCCACACTCCTACAATACCAACCTAAAGAGAAGGTAGTTCTCCTGACTTGACATAATTCACTACTTGGGAAAATTCCCCCAAGGTCCTGCAAGATTCCCGTGTTTTCTTGAGTATCCTCCTCCTTTGTTTGAGAACCAAATAAGTATGGGCTGCCCAGAGAAGTCTTTGTCCAAATTCAGAGAATATCAAAGCTGTAAGAGTGAGCGCCTCCTGGAGCCCTGAAATCATTTTGTCTCATTTATTTAAGCCTTCCCCAACTACTCGCTTGGGAGACTGTGGGCCTGATCAGTCTGCGATAACTAAGGGTTATTTTACTCAATAGTCCTTTTGCCCATTGGAACATAGGTAAAATTGTCTTGAAATCCCATTTCTAATTAGGCATGGTGGCACACGCCTATGACCTCAGTTACTAGGGGCCTAAGTTTGGAGGATTATCATTTGGTGAGATCCTATCACTAAATAAAATTTCCAAAGGATGATGCATGCGGGTAATAGAATGTCTGCCAAGCAGGAGTGAGGAGGAGGAGTGATTTAACACCTGGAATTGGAAAAAAAGAAAAACACCCAAAAATCCCAACCTGAGGGTTCTCATATTCCAGGAGCATGTTAGATACTACTCCACATTTCTGAGGTGCGAGGTTTGTTGCCCTGCTGCTTCTCAGATGACTTCGTAGTTTGCTACCTCTCCACACCACAGGGCTATGGCCAACAGTCACTGCCACAAAAGCAGCCCATACTGAGTGCCCCTACTACGTACTGAAGGAAGCCATCTTGTTTATAGTTTTACATTTGCTTCGTTTTTTTTTGCCTCCTACTGGAAATTTCACCTAGGAACTTTCTTCACAAAGACAGAAACCAATATACCAACTTTCTTCAACCATATAATATGCACTTCACTCGCACTCTTTAGGTGCTGGTAGTGATGAGAGTTTTTAGATTCCATATTTGCCAGAGAATAAAATGAAGCCCAGATCACCTGCTCCAGGGAAACTTTTCAATTCAGTAGTAACAAAGTATCTGATTTTTAGGAGACCTGCTAAACGTTTGCAGAATTAGTTTCCATATTACAGCTATCCCACATAGCCAACGAAAGAATCCTTATAAAAGCAATGTACTAAGTAAATGACAGCCGTAACTTTCCTCAAACCCCACTGAAGGGTCTACAAGGGATCAAATGAAAAGCAGCTTTGGTCTTCAGGATGACTGTGAAGATCCATGTGTTTTCTTCTCCCAAATGCATCCGTCACATTGCTAACCACCACACGAAACATGCTCTCCTGGTTTACACCTGGGAGTACTTTGAAGTTCTCAATGTACTGTGCATTAAGTGTGTGCTATGTATGTTAACGGGAAGTAGATGGAAGCGGAGTAAGAGAATACTGCGCTAGTATTAAAGATGTATTAGTGCCATTTTGTAATGAAGACAACCCAAATAGTCCCCTAAGTGCCCAAGGACTTGAATGCAATAAACTATGAGACAAGGTTCACTGGCTTAACAAATGGATGACTTTATTGAAAGGACAAGATTGGTGTTTATGGCCAACCACCCAAGAAAACAAAGCACAAAGACTTATACAATACTTTGGTTTAAAAATTATTCATAACATCAACATGAAACCTGGTATTTGAAGAAACAACTGAGACATAAGTGTAAAATACAAACCACAAAAACAAGCTTGTGTAGAGGAACACAGCTCCTCAAGTGGTACTTAAGGGAGGCTTGAACACTGCAGTGTGTCTCAGCAGCACTGACCGCCTCAGCCTCCCAGACACAAGAGTTACCAGCACCACGCTTCTCATCCTCCTTGAGGAGGTTACAAGCAGGAACTTGTGCTGTGTGAAGGTGAGTTGCAACAGACTGGTGCCATCAGCCTAGTTCAGGTGTGTGTGTACATACCCATCAGTGCCCTCCAATGGTCACCTCTGAGGCACCAGCCAGTGTCCCTCCCGTGTCACTGAATCTCTAACAGGCATGGCGTGTGAAGCAGCCTTTGTTTTCTGTCCTCAGACAGGCAACTATATTCCATCAAGGTCTGGTTAAGCTGTTTCAAAGAGGCTTTTGCCACTGGGGTTTGGCTATAAATCAGTGAGCAGGTGGGATAACATCTCATTTGCTTTATATTCCCAATATCAAAAGGGTTCTCATGGAAAAATGGAAAGTCCTAGAGCACTGTGTAATCTCTCTGAGGAGATTACTTTTCCAAATTATGACTTTTATCACCACTCCTGAGCAATTTGATTCATACGAGAGCAAACTTGTATTTTTAAATTTGGCACCTTTTCAAAATATGTATTATGCTGTGATAAACTCTTCTTGGGAGAAAACCCATATTCTCATTTTGGAACATCTTTATATATTAGTTTCCCACTATCCCACCTAACTGACAGTATTTCCTGAAATGAGTATTTAGTTACCTGTAAGAAGCAGGTAAAAAACAGCTATTTCTGAGGGACATTTGGCTTTTAATTTACAGGAAGGTCTACAGTTACAGCCCATCATTACTGCACAGACTGATTAAATTGGAAATACAAAAATTCTAACAGCAAAAATTCTCTCACCAAATTTAGTAACTAGAAACCATTTTAGCATGTACAGTCTTAAATTCAGAGCAACAAAAATATGCCGTAAGTATATACTGTATTGTAGTATATTCTCTCAACTTCACTGTTCTCAACTATTGCTCTTTTGTGAAGGAAATGTTACTCAAATATCATGTAACTGTTCTAGTCTTTATACTTGAACCTCAGCAATGAATAATAAATAGGCTTTAAGTCATACAATTAATTCTTCCCTGATCTGAAATCAGTACAGTGATGGTTCCCAATGCTAGAGGAAGTTATTTAAAAAGAGAAAAAATTTCCTAGTTTGCTAAAAACACAATACATAAAACTATATTAAATCTATTAAACATCTATTAAGAAATCTATTGTAAACTATATTAAATCTATTGAGAACATCTTCATATGTCCTCATCTTTGTATGAATGAGAGAGAGAATGGTTTTTAAGGCCAGCTATTTTCACAATCGACATGATTACATACATGGTTGTGTCACTTTGTGGCATTAAACAGAACCTATTAAAACCACTCTGGTGTCATCCCTATCAAAGCAAAATTTTCCTAATTTTCTCTTAAAAAAAAAACACTTCCCATGAGCAAATAAATACCTGCATTTTGTTTGGTTTTCTCATGTTTTTTGTTAATGGTAAGCATTTTGGTACACAAATGTTCTGATGGAATTCTTTCTAGTAGTCTGAATGTCTTCACTGTAAAACATAACCTTTGGAAATATCTCCCACATAGTTGCAATCAAAAAACAGTGATCTCTCAAATATTCAGAAAGTGATCACCTGGTATGAAGGACCCGGCCAGAAAACTCTCTCTTCCATGACCAGTCTTTTTGGTCATGTTTCTGCTTGTTCAGGAGACTGACATGATTTGTCTACGAGTGTCACAGCGCAGCCACAGCACAGTGGGATAACAGGCCCTAAAGCTCCAGGTAACAGAGATGCTCTGGACCATCTGTGAATCTTACACTTCAGTGAAGACTTCACTGCAGCTCCCATGGAGGGAGTACACTGCCCTCAGTCAGAGGCAAGCTAACTTAAGGCAACACTGTTCCTCACAGACACTGCTGGTGTAAAGCGCAGGACTCATCAAAGGTGACTCCATAATGCTGGCATTACCTCAACTCACCCTAACTTGAATTCTCTAGAATTAAACTTTAGCACTTCTGCTAACAGGTGCTAAGTCTCAGGGGCAGCAACAGCCTCCAGTTCTTCCCGCTGGGAGCCTTACATACCACCATGGATAAAGGGGTCTTCCGTGGAGAAGTTGGATCACGTACCCCATGCAGTGTTAACAGGACAGTCTGTGTTTCCCTGCTCTCTGCCCATGCTACTTTTGATGTGCTAAGAAAGAAGCTTCCCATAAGCAGATATGGCTTTTAAGACTCAGAGGCACCAACAGATCTGAGGGGAAACTGGGACCTTTTAGAGTTGCTTATCTGACTATGAGAAGTAAGGAACAGACATAGCATGTACCTTGAAAAGTCTTTACACTGTTACTAAAAATCCAGGTTTTGACTTTTTATAATGGTGTCTAAAAAGCCTATGTATCAGCACAGGGCACACTATGTATACTGCAGTCTACAAGAACGGTGTTCCCTCTCAGTGCGAATACTTCCTACATAGGTACTATCTTCCAAAGTGGGAAGAAGCCTTTGACTGCGCTCTATTCTGCTCTCAGCCTTTGCAGCTGTTTATACAGTGGTCTCACTCCCTTGTTAGCCAGAAGACTTTGCCAGTCACCGCACTTATGTTCTTGATAGTTCCCTAAGCGATTTTTAGACAAAGGCAAAACTTAAAACTCAAGGCCTTAAAATGTTGCCACTCATGTGGCAAACTGAATGCACCATATTATAGTAGGTATTTCCAACTGGGCACAGGACAGAGCTAGAAAGATTTGACACTGTTAAAGAAAAATAATCACTGAAAGCTATTTTACACTCTCAGGTTAGACAGGGGTGGAGAACAGTCAGCACCGCATTACCTCAGCACCCAGTTTAGCTCCCAGCGAGAGGGGAAGAGAGGGAAATGGGCCAGGTTCAGAATTTCCTTGAGTTCGGTGGAAAAAAGGCTCGAAGTCACACGTTCTGGAATAACCTGGCCTAGATGAAAGTAGCTAATGCCACTCTGAAAAGACTGCCCTCCTTGAGGAGCGCATGTCTCCTAATGTAGTTGCTTTTCTTGGCAGTACTGAGGATCGAACTCAGGACCCTGCGCTTGCTAGGCAAGCGCTTATTCCACTGAGCTATATCCCCAGCCTGTAGTTGCTTTTCTATAATTGAAATCCCCACACAGTATTTGTTTTATTTTTGCACTTCGTTAGTATGTTACTACTTTGGGCAGTCACTTGAGAATAGTAATTCAGTAATACACAGTCATGTTTTAAAACAAATTTCAGTGTTCTTTTAAAGCATAGGAACCAGCTGTCCAGTCTCCCAACCAAATACTGATGTTTAACAGTGGCTTGAACAGAGTCAAGATTTTTTCATGTCATGACATTGAATGTGACCCTTTAACCTCTCTTCCCAAGCGATGACTGACACTCAGGCAGGGCACACAGTGTACACGCCAAGATGCCTCCAGGTATGGTTCAGTAACGTACTGTCTTCACCCAGCAATACTGGTATTACTGAGGCCTGGCCTGCAGAGAACAGGGACTTAGCAACACCAAGGTTCCCCAAGGCCAAAACTGCTTGTTTATAATGACAGCATTTAAGTATAATACATTATAGGCCTAATAAATCATACATGTTCCGAAAGCAAGAACAGGAACAAAATAAATGTTTCCACATTTATATAAAAATGACCAAGTAAAAAGCAAAAAACACAGTGAAAAGTGTCTGGCAGCTCATTAAAATACAGTTGTTATCATTCCTGTCATCTCCGAGATATTTACATTATCTGAATGAGAAAACGAATGAGGATGTAACTGGGAGAATTAATTTCTATCTCCCCTTCATGTGTAAATAATTACTGATACGTTAAAAAAGTGTGCTTTTCAAAAAAAATAAAATAAAATATTTTATTATTCTTATCTTTTAAAAACCTAAAAAAAATAACAAATTCTCAATACTGATGTTGAATTGGCTATCACAAGGGAAACACTACCTTTGGTCACTCACTGAGACAGCTGAGATACTAGTGCTCTGGTTACGTGTTAAGTGGTCTGACATTTTTTAACTGAAGTTTGTCAAGTTAACTTTTTACAATAATAAATATGATTGAAGTACATGAAAAAAATTCAGAATTTTTAAAGTAAAACCGATCACTGCGTGAGATAGAAAAATAAAATTTATAAAATAAAAATATGGCAAATGATGTTGCCCATTTGCCCAAGTTGATATCAGATGAAAAGACAACTTTATTTTTTCTTTAAAGTTACCGTTTAAAAACTTAAATAATGAAGACAATCACAGGGCAGATAAAGAAAAATATAGCATTACTCTAAGTCAAAAGACTTACAGGTACTAAAATCACAATATGTAACTTGGCGTAATGCCAGAGTTTTGGTCTCCTCTTCGTTTAAGATTTTCCCACATTCACTTCATCATAACCGCTCGAAGTGCTGCTATTGTCCCTTTCCTCCATTTTTCCCGAATGACGACATCCCTTAAGGTTTTCTTATCTACTTGCCCAGAATTTAACTCTCTGGTGCTGTTTATTCAAGTTCCTATAATATAAAACTTAAGAAATTCTTAAAATGAGAGATCCAAACATACTGTGCGACTGTGTTTTAAACAGCTTCCTGAACACTGCCCAAGACAGCCTGGACAAATAAGGCAAACAGGCTCCTGTGGAAGGGCAGAGAACTAACATCTTTTTCTCTAGTTACCAGTACATTTCTTTCCTAAAAACCATATTGAAATGCCAAAAAATGTCACTTGTACATAGAAAAATAGCAAAACTGAAAGAATGTATGTTTACACACACATATATATGTATCTTGATTGCCGACTGCCATTTATGATTAAATTGCATGGGCAAATAAACAATTCCATAAATTAGCAGCTAGAAAGGATTCTGAATTTCTTATGCAGGCCTTCCAAGACAAGGAGATACAATGTTGGGCAGCAGCATGGCCCAGAGCAGTTAAAGTGCTGGATTAAGGGGATACAAGGCTTATCAACAAATTGTAGAATCACATATTCGGATAAAGAGCCTTTGCCTAAAGCAAAAAGGTTGCTAAAAAAAACACAAATACTCCTATGCCCTTTAAGGAAGAGAGAAACTTTATCTATAAGTCACTGGTATCTTCACTCACACAATCTTATTCTCTTGGCTCTACACATAAATACAAAACGATAAACAGCTTTTCCTTTTTAGCTGACTGCGCATAACCTGAGTTAAAACTTCAAAAAAGTTAAGTTTTTCCAATGACTCTTAACTCATGGTCCACTGACCAGGGTCACTAGCAAGCTGGCTACTGACAAATCAGTTGCACAGTAAGGGTTAAAGAACGGTATCTGGGCCAGTTTTCCCGAGGAGTTAATACGCAGCCACTGCAAGCCATGTATTCAGAATAATGTATTTCAACTATTTCAGATGTCTTTTTAAAAAAACATGTATTGGCTTTAACTTTTTTCTTTTCCTGAAAAGAGTAAAAAACAAAGGCCCTGGCTTTCAAAATAACATATACCAATACCCCGAAAGAGCTAGTTCTTATATTCTTTTACTGTGCTGTACCCAAACATTGTATTTCCCTTTGATTATTCATCTCCACAGAATTTATTTGCTAAATAAAGCTAGTCCCTAGATACCTACACTCCATAGTTAACAAAATGGCACTTTATAAAGCTCTTGGATACTATATTCCAAGTATATGCAGTGTAGAAGTGGCCAATATTCAGAAGCTATATTTTCTTATACTGCCCAAGTGATCAGAACAGTGAAAACACTGAAATGAATACAAATTATAGAGGAAAAAACACTGGAAAATAAATCCTAGTAATGCAAACACTGAAGGAAAAATTGTGGAATGCATTGTGTATCATCCAGTAATATTTGCTACAATGAGTCTATTTCAAGGCAGGTTCCAAGTTTTCACTGCTTGTAATGGAAACCTGGAAGGGAAGGAAACACGGTTAAGGAAAACATAGGCAGTTTTCCCCCCTTGTCCAAGCAAGATAATTTATCTTCATTTCTATGCATTTGAAGTGGTTCCTCTTTACTTTATTCTTATATATAAAGTAAATATGTTATTGTAATATTATACATCAAATATATGTCAGGGACCATAAGACACCCACCCAAAAAAAGATGCATGCATAATTTGAGAAAGCAATTCTCAGTTAAGTCATGGATTGTTAAGTCATGGATGATTTCCAGCAACTGATGGAAATTGTGGTGAGGAGTAGTTTTGATAATGCCATTTATAATGTCCAAATAACTTTACCTTTTAAATAATGTCTTTTATGTTATTCTCAACACTGGCCGAACATCAGAAATAGAGGATGAGAAGCTTTTAAAAAATTCAAATGCCTGATTCCTTACCCAGAGATTCTGAGGTAAGTAGCAAGAAATACCATCTATGCAATGCCATTATTTTTGCAGTGGTATCTTTTCATGCGAGTTAAAGGGTAATTTAAAGTAATTTGGGGAGACTACCATTAGCTTTGGGAAAGGATAAAAATAGTAACTAAAAAAAATAAAAAATTGTATCAACCAATAAACTCCATGAGTTAGTAAAACCCAACTTTTATAAAATCTGCAATCTGCAAACTTCTTTCACATATTTCATCTTACATGATCTTGACAATTCTAGAGCAAATATTTAGATTGCCTCCATTTTGTACATAAGGGTGTTGATTAATTATTTCACTTTGAACTTCTTATAACAAATACATATAAGTGAATGTATATCCTTGGAAGAGCAAATATATCTAACTATTCCTTCAATTTAAACTTTTACCCTAATGTAAATACCCATATTCTTTCTCCATTTTCTTTTGCATAAAAATTTTTGTGATATGTATGTTTTAAATAAGAGACATTTTAAATCTAATTAATACAGTCATAGGCAGATGGGAAACAATATCCAATACAGGCAGAATAGCCATTATCCAAAATTCTTGGACCAGAACTGTTTCAGATTCTGAAGGAACTCTACGGGCTGTACTGGTTGAGGGTCGCTAGTTCACAATCTGAAAACTGAACTGCTCCAGAAATCTGAAATGCTTTGACTATCATATCAGCATTCAAAATATTTTAGATTTAAGATTTTGGGATTACAAATGCTTAACCGACATTAAAAAGCAGTACAAAAGATGAGAGTCTGAATCATACTACAGAAATCAGTACAGAGATTCCTCAAAAAACTAAAACTGGAGGTTCCACTTGACCTAGCTGTTCTTCCTGGCTATCTTCCAGCAAAAATTAAGAGCATCACATCACAGTGATATACACATACTTACGTTTGCAGCAGCACAATTTATAACAGCTAAATTTTAGAAACAGCTCATATGCCCAACAAAAAGATGAATGGACGAAGAAAATGTGGTATTTTATATACAATGGAGTACTACTCCACCATAAACAAGGATAAACTGCAGTCAGTTGCAGAGAAATGAATCCTCCCTGAGACTACAATCCTAAGTAAATCAGCCACAAAAGTTTAAACACCACATTCTCTTACATGAGAAATGCAAAGGGTAAATAAGGAGTGAATGAAGGACAGAGACTGGAAAACAGCAAGAACATGTTCAAATGGGAGAGGGAACAGGACGTGGGGAAGGAAAGGATGGGAAAAAGGAAAAAGAGCAGAAGGAAAAATGGAAGGAGCCTGTGGAAATGGGGAGGGTGAAGTGAGGAGCGGAGTGGGGAAAGGGGAACCAGGCTGCGTGACGTGGGGGTGCGGATTCCTTATGACTGATGTGCGTGACAGAGGCGCACTAGTGAACATTCACTTAGGAAACCAATCACCTTTAAGAATCTGACAAAAGCAACGAGGGCTCCCTCCTCAGAAGGGAATAGTAAGTGCATGAAAACATCTTGCCTTCAATTTAAAGCTGTTTTTTAGTTTCTGTCTTTTTGTATTTGAATAAATAAAGAACAATGGCCAGGTGTGATGTGAACACCTGTGATTCCAGCACTGAAAGGTCGAGGCAGCACGATCACAGGTTCCAGCCCAAACTGGGTAACTTGGAGACTTATGAGACCCTATCTCAAAATTAAAAGAAAAAAATATGTGAAGGCCTGGGCTGAATCCCTCCCCCCGGAGGGTGGGGGGGACACACACCAATAAAAGGATTTGTTGAAAGGTAGAAAACTCATTTTTCCACCTAGTGGTCAGAAGGCAGTATCTGATTTCGCACCATAACATGAGCTTAAAAAACCATGGGAAACTTTATTATACGCACTCTTCTTACCTTTATGAGAGCCCTCTGATTTTGAATAATGACGCGTGGAACTATGCTGGTTTGCAAAGTGAAGGCCATCCAGATCCTCGGCTTCTGTCAGGGCAGCTGGTGGCGGCCTGCAGGGATGTCAGAATTCAAAGAGGTGCCTAAGCAGTGGTCACAATTCCACCTCTCATTAGAATGACTGCATGATAAAAGTACGTTCAACAGAAATGAAAAGCCTAAATGCTTTACAGTTCTCCTGGGTGGCTGCACAATCCTGGGTAAATTACCCTACTGTCCCTTTGTTCTGATACGCAAGATTCAACCGCAATAAACATCTTCTCAACACCGAGTACGTGCGAGCCGCAGCGCGGAGAGGAACAAAGGCGCTGAGGTGTGCTATGCCGCCGCCGAGTCACTGTGCAGCGGCGGTCAGCAAGAGAGAAGGAGAAAATAGAGAATAGAAGAAAATGACAGAATTGAGGGAAGGAGAAAAGAAAACAAGGGCAAGGAAGGGGGAAAGTCAAGTAGCGCAGGAGGGCTGGGGGGGGGGGCCTGATAAACAGCGTCCCCGAGCACGGCTCCTTTATCTGCCGGGCGGCAAAGGAGATCGCAATAATTGGGTTACTTTCTACGTACCTTATCTATAATCTTCATGCCAAAAGTATAAAGTTAGCAAGTTTTTATTATTAAAACCTTCATTATTATTGTAAACACTTAAAATGTGTTCTGAACTATTTCGCATGGATAAAGAAAACCTTTGTTTTATCCTCCATAGGTATATTCAAATTTTGCATTAAAGCACGGAACCAGATACGGTCAAGGTTTCTCAAATACATAACCATGCAGGCCATTTCATGCAACTATAATGTATAAGTCTCCTGCGATGTGTAAAGTTATAGTCAGTGGGGTACAATGGGCTCCAGAATATAAAAACAAAGGCAAGTGTGTCCACATTTCTCATCCCTTCCTTGTAAGTATCTCCCTGGTATTTAAACTTGTAGAAAAGGTCAACAAGGGATATAAACTTCTGTACACAGTAAGGTCTGCACTGTAAGTCCTATACATATTATCACTATTAACCTGCAGGACACATCAGCACAGCAGCTATCATGTACATATTTTGGAGTTAGAGTTGGTTACATTAGGTAAGAGGTCTGTCCAATTAACAGTTATTAAGTGGCACAGTTAGCACTCAAGAACAGAATGCATTAAAAAGTTCGGGCATTAAACAATTTTAGAGCTACATAAACATGCATTTTCATCAGCACCATCTGTCCCCAAGACTATGTATGTGTGTGTGTGTCTGTGTGTGTGTGAGAGACACACAGATACACACTTCATATGTATCTGTATCTTTAACTTTGAAATATTCTTTGAAAATATATTTTTATTCTTTATGAGATGCATGTTTTTATATTTTAACTTGTGTTATTTATACATATAATTAGCATGAGCATAGCAAATATGGCTTATTTGTCTTCTATTGGAACCATCTGCTTAAAAATATTAGAAGTTAAATGAAAACTATTTTTCTTTATTATTTACTGACACAATTTCTTAAGAACATAGCAGAAGACTTGCTAAAAAGAATTGAGAAAAAAGAATCTGACTCCAGGTTTAAGAAATTGAGCTTCAAAGTAGTTGCTACAGAGGTGAGGCAAGCCCAACAAAGAGAGCCCATAATCGCTGTCAGAGATTGCACTCTTCACTCTTTCACTGCCCTTTGCTAGGTGCTCAAAGCTAAGTGGGAATCGCATAAAATTCCACGATGCCACCTTCGCATGACCCATCATCTAGGACAAGGGCTCTAGAGTGGGGAACAGAGCACAGGATGCCACCAGTCATTTAGGGTTCCACTCAAGGATGAACACCTCACTGTAAAGTATGCTCAGTTCTCCCAGTGTGTCATTCTGTTCAGTGTTTGGCTACACAGAGAACAAACCTTGGTTTACTGTTGCCAGGGGTTCTACCAAATTGTTTTGTTGCAATGATGGTTGTTTGAAAGTTAAGGGTATTTATATGCAAAGCTAGAAAAATTCTTATGAAACAACAGTTGATATCATCGTTTTTTTTTTTTTAATTAGGATCACTGTTTCCTATTTTTCACCAAAAGATTAACATCTTTAATTTGGTGATATACCTAAATGCTCTTTAGAATTCACTTCTAAAGTCATGTCTTCAAGAAACCCACCTGGACTCCCAAACCAGGTTAAGTGTCTCCTTATGCTCTTATACACCCTCTGCTTTTTATCCACAGCACCTAAGACAATCATAATAGTTACTTGGATAATTATCTGTTTACACCACAAAATTCATGACAGCTTAAAATAACTGATTCTTGTGGGCTGCTGCTTACCCCACTTATGGGCAATTACTGGGGTTCTCAATAAATACTTGATAAATGACTATGTGGAGATCAAATATAATTCATAGTCGTAAGAATGTGGTAGGAACCTAAAGATTTGGAAGATCTTTAGCTTTTTATTTTTCCTTTTCTTTTTTTTTTTTTGAGACAAGGTCTAGCTAGGTCACTAAATTGCCTAGGCTGGGCTTGAACCTGTGACCCTCTTGCCTCAGCTTCTCAGTGTGCTGGGATTACAGGCATGGGCCAACATGGCTGGCTAGATCTTTAGGTTTTTGTAAGGTAAAAATGCAAGTAAAATCTCAACTAGTATTATCAGTAAAAAATCCTGTTGTTAAAACAATCTGGAAATTGGGTTAATTTTTTCCAATTAGTTACAATTAATTCAGATTCCTGACTGGTTTTCTAGAGGAAATAAAAATTTGTAACCAACAGTTTTTTTCTCCTCTACTACCATTACTATCCTGAAGTAATAACTATCTTGACCTATGAGGGTCCCTGTTTTTCAATCCCTAAAGCCATCCTTTTTCTGTACAGATAACTAAACTTTTCCTTCATGATTAAACGTAAAAGCGGAAATCACAGACTAACCCAAAAGCATACATTTGGAGTACAAGATTTTTTAACTGTAAAAATAAATATTTCATAAAGTACTTACTTGTTTTTGTTTTGTCATATACAGAATCTTTCTGTAAATAATATTTAAAGACAAATGTTCCTCTTAGATCAAAAAAGACTTAATTCTACTATAAGTCACTTTCCACTAATTTATAACAGCTAATTTTAATACAGGATTATTCAATTATTATTTTTTAATATGCCAAATACTTTTTTAGAGTACATATTTACATTCCTACAGTCATTTATCACATCTGCTGCAAAAGTTATTAGTGATCTAGAGGTCAAGAACTTTGAATAATAAGTCAAAATAACCCTACAAATTATTTAATTTATTTGATTAAAAAAAGGGATGATAATCTAGGTATATTTACCTACTAAGAACAGATTTTTTATTTTACTTATGGATATACTAAACCATATAATTCTAAAATGTGACTTTAAAAATGTTTGGCACATGTATATAACACAAAAGCTGTAAGAGCAACAGGTTTTATATCATTAGTCAGGCTACACTACTATTGTGCTCAGCAATACAATGTGACATTTTCTGCAGCATATTTAATTTCTGAAAGCACACAACTTTTAAAATAGGGGATGGCTTTGTGAAGACACTAAGTACATTTGCTGGAGGGAAGCAAGTCTAGCAGCTTAAGTGTGGGGTGTAAGTGACAGCAGCTGTATCGAACTTTTCAGAATTATGCAAGCAACTTATGTTTTAATAAATAATAATCAGAACCAAATTAGTTTTAATAATTCAGTTTTGAAAATATTAGATTTAATGTTACTTTTGTCTAATTAGCACACATGAAAACATAAACACTGTACATATTAAGAGCATAATGTGATATGTCAGTACCTGTACATGTGATGTGATGTCTGAGTAAGACTGAACACACCTAACTCCTCAAACATTCATCACTTCTTCATGGCACGAGCTTTAATGCACCTTGTTCCAGCTCCCTCAAATACTCAGCTCATCCCTGTCACCCAGTCACCCTCCTGAGCCATGAGCACAGCAGATGCCTCCTGGGCTCAGCTCTGAACCCAGGGACCGGCCTTACCTCTCGCCCTCCCCACCACACTGCTCCCTAGGCCCATTTCATGCAGTCGCTTCATATTCCAATCACATATTCTGTCGAAATGTCACAATAGGCAGTAAGGACAGAGGCTGCTCCCTTCAGACTTCAATGTTCCCCAGAGGAACTACAGAGCCAGCAGTCAGGAGGCTCACACACCAAAGCCACATCCATCAGCCCAAGTGAAATGTGGAGTCTGCGGTGACTCAAGGATTTGCCTAGGGTATTTTGCCTCAGAAGCAAGTTCCAGCATGTTTAAATGCCATGCATACAACAGTGCATGGCATGGTAGTGCCTGGGAAGAAATCCAATAAAAATTTGAAGCCTGAGACTTTATTTAGGAAAACAGTTCACTTCACCCCTCCCCATTTGAAGGCATAAACTCTGTGAACGCATAATTTAAGAATTAATTCTTATAAAAAGCATGTCCTTTCTCATACACTCCAGGTGCTGTACAATAGCCTTTATTTGACTTACACAACCCAGCTTAAGACTAGAAATAAAAGCGTGAGAATAACGTTGTCACAAGTGCAGCTTCTGGAGTGCAGTCCTCACAAGCAAGGACATCTGCTGACTCTGCCCAAGCCAACCTGTTCACTCCCTTCCCAGGGCCAGCTTACCGTGCTGGCCTGTCAGTCTTCCAACGGTGAGCCTCACTGCTTTCTTTTGATTTGGAGTGTGCCGGCTTAGCAGTTTTCGACTATTGATGGAAAAACAAAACACATACATATAACATAAAAAAAAAAAAGAGAGAAAGATGAGCCTTAAAAAATATGTATACCATGTCAAACTCTTCTTTAGTAATCTCGGGTTATTTACACTTAGTTGAGCAACATAGTGTTTTCTACACATAGCCACTCAGATGTTAAAAAAAAAATTTATAGCCGCAAAAATAGGGTGTAAGACCATCAGTACAGCCAAATGAGTGGGTTCCACATACACAAACACAAACTTATGCGCATAAGCATGCCCAGCCACAGGTTATTAACATAAGAGCTGCACAGAAACTCTTAAGAACTAGAGATGCCAGAGTCACCGCAACCTGCATTTGACTTGCAAACTCTCTGCTGTGTGCCACAGGAGAGCTGACTATTTTCTAGTCAGGCAACTAAGGCACACACACAAGTCACTTTTCCAAGAGGAGAACTACATCAGCAACAGTTATAGAATTCAGACATTGTAGAAGTCATGGTACGTGCTAGAAATGTATCCACAGTCCTTTAACTTTTCTGATTTTTAATCCATAAAATACTACTCTTTCCTAGTTAACAAAAAATCTGAGTAACTGTTGCATGTGGTGATTTTAAGTTCAATTTGAGAGACTATTTGTCAGTGACTATGGGCAAGGCACCACTCTGGACCTACACAGAAACACAAAGGTATCTTTTGCTGAATAATAGTACATAATATAGAGAGGAAGACAAATTACAAGCAACTAGTTTTGTGTAGCAGAAGCACTTGGGGATCCTTAGCTAAAATTAAGCATTAGAAGAAATTCTTGAATTTCTTAGAGGTAAGGGGGGTGCTAAGTAAATAAAATCAATGTAAAAATGTTCTCACTTCTTTTAAGACTAACAACTGGGTAAATGCAAAGCAGAAACAGTAAAGCAATACTATTTAGTATGGTTTCTATGTCTTCTTCCACTTCACAACCATCACACCCATTATAGAGACTTCAGGGTGGGAATAAAGACCTAAAGGAGGAACTTTTGGGAGCAAAGGAAGTATTAAGGATAAAGTTATCGTGAATTCTGAACCTTATGTAAAATTTACTCACAAATACCATCTCAAAAGAAAATGAAGATCAGCGTTATCATTGATGCACATCTTAGGCTGCTTGGTTCCAGATCTAATCAAATTCCCTCCCTAAAAAGCCTCTATAGTATGAATTCTTGTTCCACCTCTGCTCTTCCATCCTACGTCTGTATTTCTCAGGTGCCTGCACCTTGTCTTCCTCCCTACATTACATACCACTATTCCAAAACAAGGTATCTCTGGCTATTTAGGTCCAGAATGGTTTCCTGCACGCAGTCACTGATAGTCTCTCAAAGTGAACTTCCAATCACCACTTACAACAGTCAGATTACTGCACAGCAGAATAAACTGCAGCCACTCCCCACTTTGGTAATCACTTCTGACGGGTGAAGGGAAGGGAACGGCTTAAGCCCGTGAAGTTCTTACACTGTGACAGAAGCAATGACTGCTAGTGATAGGTATGCACGTCACTCTCCCATATGTCAAAGGGAAGAGAAAGAGGCTCATGCGGCAGGGAAGAAAGCATAAGCACAAAGGTAGACCAAGAGGCAGATCACTGTGAAAATACTATATTCTCCTAAAGCAATGTAAATACATGAAAACTAAGACCGCGGATAACCAGAAGTACCTTACCTCAGGCAGTCCTAAGATGAACACAGTGAGTTTTCAATCTAAGCAATTTTTACAGTTATTTTCAGAAATTAAGTGATTTTCAAAGTAAAGAACTTATATACATTAGATTAACATGTAATATAGATAACTTGGGTACCGTAAATGTATTTGTAGAGCTTAAACTAAAAGTAGAGTCCCCTTCTCAGTTCTAAATTTTCTTCTCATTAAAAAACAAAATATGCACTGTACCTTCCACTCAGGGTCATGCTTTTTGTCTGAAGATGTCTTCTCCCGCTCTTTGGCTTTCTTGTAAGCTTTCTTTTCTTCAGCCATTAGAAGACGAGCAATTTCCTAACAAGATCAAGTCACTACCATTAATTACAGACGCAGGTAGAAAGTTACCACAGTAGTTCCAAAGGATAGCGGTTAAACTCGTTATCATGACCTTACCTCATCCTGGGCTACCTGAGCTGCTCTCATGTCCTCCTGGGTAGCCTGTGGTAAAAGGCCACAGAGAAGAATCACATAGTTAGAATCCATGCTGCCCACTTTAAAAATCTTATGTAAACTAGTACCTGAAACTATGTCCCTGAAACTGATAAGCACTTGGTATACATTCACCAGCCAGAGTAGAGGCTCTTTCACTCAAACTCTAGAGCTGGTTCTTAAGAACATTACCAGAAATTAATACAAAGGTAGGCATGCTGACTTTCAAGACAGTCAACAGAACAGTCCAGCTTTATCCACACGGAACATGTTCTAACAACCTCAGTAGAAACCTGGAACTGGAGAGTACCAACCTCTATATATACTGTTTTTCTCCTATACACACATCCCATGAGAAATCAGGTCACAAAGAATTTAGTGATAGTAACAATAAAAGAACAACTGTAACAATACGCTGCAATAACACCTATGAACTGCTTATTTCTGCCTGGAATTTTCTTTTGTTTTCTGAAACAGGGTCTTGCTATATAGTTTAGGCTGGCCTTGAACTCACTACATAGCCCAGGCTGGCCTTGAATGCGCGGCAATCGCGCCTCAGCCTCCGGAGCACAGGAATTACAGCTGTGTGTCACCATGCCCAGCCGGGATTTTCCATTTAATGTTTCGGCCTGTGTGTGACTCAGGGCAGCCGCAAGCACTGAGAGAAGCACAGAGAAGGGAGGCCTGCCGTGCCCCGGTCGCTCTCCACCGCCCTTCCACCACCAGCTGACCGGCTGAGGGAGAGCTGCACGGCATGTTACACAGTGTCAACTCTGTTCACAGAACACTGCTGATTCCCTCAACTTCTGCCTTAAAGTGTACTCACCAGAATTTCTTCTTCTTGCAGTTTTCTGGCAATTTCAGCATCATACCATTCCTGATCTCTGTGGGTCACCCGTGATGGAACACATGCAGCTTCTTTTGTCACTCTTGGCTTCACTCCTGGGGGAAAAGTTCAGTGCTGTCAGGCAACTCGGCCTGTTTTTGGAAAAGTTTCTATATGACATTTTGCTTAATATTTAACACCCAGTGAAAGTGCCTCCACGCCAGAATTTAGTGGGGTGTCTTGAAACGGACTGCAAGGGGCAGTGTGCAGCAAGCCACACTCTGTAACGGAGTCAGCCCCTCAACCTGCCCGGTAAAAACACCCCCTCGCATCCCTTCAACAGCACACATTCATGCTAGGAACTGCAAGTAAGGCCTTCACGAAACAGGAAGTAGAAAACAAGTCACTGAAAACAGAATTCAGAGAGAAGGTTATACCATCACAGCTGGAAAGAGGTTAAGCTGACAAGACTGGAGACAGAGGCTTCCTCCCAGTTACCGAAGTTTCCTTCTCTTATTGTAGAAAACCAAAAAGTCATCATCCCCAAACTATGTGAGAATAGCCATTTGCAAAGCAAGGGCTCTACCGTGGTTTGTGCTGATCTTAAACAAACTCACTGGTGTGAGATTGTTCTCACAGC
Source organism: Dinomys branickii (assembly GCA_004027595.1). Taxonomy (NCBI): domain Eukaryota; kingdom Metazoa; phylum Chordata; class Mammalia; order Rodentia; family Dinomyidae; genus Dinomys; species Dinomys branickii. The sequence goes on along the minus strand of PVLD010016191.1, from coordinate 12,321 downwards.
TTTGATGCATTCTTGAATGTCATTATAAATTTCAGGGAAACTGAAACACAGGGATGTGTCAGAGAGCACAGTGCCTTCCGTGCTCTACTCCACTGGAGACCAAGGAGCGTGGGCGAGTGGTGGCCAACTTCGGCGTTTTACCTTCAGTACATGAGCAGCGTGTGTTCCTCTTATAATTTTCAATTAAAGCAAATGTTGTTATTTCAAAACTGTGAATATGTATTTCCCTTTTTCTTTCATACCTGCTATTACCCAGCTATGTGAATATATTGCATGCAGAAATAATAAAAGCTTTGAATGAAGTGAACAAGATCAGCCATCTAAGGTAGTAACTTGAAGCAAATTGACCATTGAGGGGAAAGAAAATTTATTCCTGATTTCCCACCTCTTTCTACAGCACGATGCCAGGCAGCCACGGCTGCTGATAAGAACTAGAACAGTATTTGTTCCAACCCCTAGAGATTCTAGTTTGAACAACCTGGGTGAGTCCAGGCCTTGCTGATTTTAAGGCAGCTGCTTCTTATTTGCAAGTAACAATCAAACAAGTTCAGTGCATTATGTCCACCAAAATAACTGCATTAAAATGACTTCCACTAAAATGCCTTACCACACAGAGAGGAAACTACATTTAGAGATTTTACATGATCTTGTGGAGCCTATCTTTGTAACCTTTCCACTGAGCTTTGTGGTAAATTCAAAAGCCACAGACTCACATGTCGTAATCTTTGGAACCAAAAGAAAAAAGGGAAGCAGCCCTGGCCTTCTCAGCTTCAGACCTTATGAGGGCCCAATTACACAGACCACTTCATACCATCCGCAGAGCAACCACACTGTGTGCAGGGCGGGTTTGTAACAGCAGGAAACAGGGGCACACTGCCAAGAGTGGTCCCTATGTAATGGGATTATGAGCCTCCTCGAATTATGATTAGATTGGTCTTACCTAGAAAGATAGATAAATGGACAATAAATGGACAGCAAATAAAATCAGGTAGGGAATTCAGTATTCGGTGGTGTCCATGGATAAGATAGGCTGCTATACAATAATATAGCTTCTTCATTATTAAGTAAAATAAAATTTTGGTTTAGGAAAACTGTAAGAATAGTGCTTTTACTTAGTGATTATATTTTAATGTACTCCTCTGATGTACTCTAGGAGGGCCGTAAAATTTACAAAACAAGCTAGATATAACAGAGTCTAAGCAATTCATATTACAACCATTTAAAGCCTGCCTAGCTGCATTTTTTAAACCTTGACACTAACAAGATGAAAGAAACATGTGCTGCAACTCCCTTACCGGAGTCTATGAATCGATGTTTGGTTTCATGCTTCCTAAGCCTATTTTAAACATATCTACAAGCCATAAAAGCTAACCACCGCTCGGAGCACATGGATAAGGTCAGGGTCACAGAAGCAGAAATGCAGGGGTCACCCCCCATTCCCTGCTTCCTTGGGAGTGCTACAGTGTCACCCTAAATCCGCATACTTGACTCCCCGAAACCCTCCTCCACACAGATTACACTGCTCGCCCTTCTGTTTCTCCACAGCTCTTGGTTCGCTTCTCCCTAACACAGTAAATCTAATTTGGAAGTGCTCGTTTTTGTAGACATCTTTTCAGCTTCTCTGTGACCGCTCTGAGGCTTCGATACAAACATAAAGTCCAAGACAAGAATACCTGTGATGGCTTGTTAAACGGAGTTTTAACCGTCTTATAACCAAGTCTTTTCATTAGCGATACTGTGATAGAAAAAAAAAATCAATCTGAATCTGCAACCTAGAAAGCAGTGCTCCAACTACAATGGGAGCGCGACAGCCACAACAGGTTCTTCCCTGGAACCGTCCCCAGGACCTCCCTCACCTACACGGAACTCCAGTGAGAGTTACACAAAACCAGCATGAGAAGCGTGGTCTCCCACAGTACCAGCTAACATGGCGCTAAGGCAGTGTCAGCCACAGGGAGAGCGGCGCCTCAGCGGGCTGCAGACAACAGCGCGTGCAACTGCTGTGTCCACGGAGGACTTTGGAGTTCGGGCCCAGAAGCAGTCCCCAAGCGTGAGAATTCCCTCTGACATGCACTTTGTCTCCAGGGCACCAACAACTTACCTGCGTGTGCACTTCAGAACACCAACGGCAGAGCTAGAGGTGGAGAAAGTGAGAGCACACAAAGGAACCTAAAGCAACGATTTTCCAACTTAAATTTCGTAGTGGTCACCTCCAGCTCAAAAGCAGGCCCAAAGTGATCCAGGAATTCACATTTTTAGCAAAGAGCCTGGTTGTTTCTCATGAAAACGAACTGAGGCCCATACTGTGAAAAAGTCTTTCAAACGACTATTTCACAGATGAGAAACAGCTGCCCTAGAAAAGTCCAGTACTTCCACCCCTACTAGCAGAGTATTAAAACAATATCACCACATCTTCTGGGTTCACTGAGGTAAAACCAGAAAGTCAGGAGTGTTAGCTGGGTAGCAAGGATCTGTGATGCGCAGTCTTGGCAATCGAAGAAGTGTACCTGGGACGGGCACCTCCGCTTGTTATCTGGGCTTGGAAGGACCTTCCAAGGTATCAGTGTATTTTCATTGAAAGACAAAGGTGCAATCACTTTCCTTCCTCTTACACACAAGAGATTAAGTATATTACCTTTTATAATATATTTGGCTCCAGAATTTGTTTTATGTACACGAATACAAATTGGAAAGGAAGGAAGTTTGCTTACGAGCTCATTAATGTACTCATTGTACGCATATACACGACACCAGGGCACCAGCGGGGCTACCCTGTATTACCTGTGCTTCGGAGGTGAAGCCGCTCCTCGCTCTCCGAGAAGGGAGGAGTCCTGGGCCTGTGTTGCCTTTCTTTGTGCTCACCTTGCCCAGGGTCCCTCCCATACACAGCTTCCTTGCAAAGTCGCCCTGCTTTCTGTGAGGATTTGGGTGAAAGCTGGTCTTGATGTTGGGAGTGTTTTTCCCGATTCCAAGTTCGATGGCTACTTTTAGCCTCCCGGTCACCAGATTCAGTACTCAGAAACACGTCACCACTGATCTTGGGAAGCGGAGGTCTTCGAATCCTCTCCTGACCAGACCGTGTCCTTTCACACTGCTCACTGGTAATGTGTGCAGCTTCCCTCGCTTTGTACCGGCTACAGGACAGTAAGGGTTTCTCTAGTGAACGGACTTCTTCCAGATCTTCCAAGTTCTCCAGCAGACATCTTGGCTTCTGCTTCCTCTGCTTCGCAGTCTTTCCATCGCTTAGGAGGCTACAAGACCTTGGATATCCAGAACCCAGTTCCCTGGCCCTCCTTGACCTGGGATGGTCTGAGTGGAGGTAGAGGGATGTGAAAAATAAGAATGCAGATTAATTTAATGAGAGAACAAATTCATTACCCAGGGGAAGTCAGGGCCCAAGTTTAACATATTTTAAAATGGAGAAAACCACTTTAACTTAACAAATACAGAAGAGGGACTGAGTCCTTGCTGGAATGGTCTATACATACAAGAAAGATTCTGGGTACATAGGTACAAAAGGTAAGAAAATAAAATAAAGTAAAATATAACTTAAATCTGAAAGAACATGATCATTATTAATGGAGTACACTCATATTTGCCAATAACAAAAACTATAGCCATTAAACATTGAATTCTACTTTACAAAACCAATTTAGACCTAGTATAGGAAAAACAATAGGGGTCAATAGTCTTATAAAACAGAAAAAAATACTTTTATGATTCAATCATAGGCTTTCAAATATTCTCACCGGAAATGACAACAAAGATACATCAGTTTTCTGCTAAGTTCAGATCTTGGGATTCTTCTGTCTTTCCTGCTTATGAGGTCAGAGCAAACTTTCCCAACCACTTTAGACATGAGCCCCTACATTAGGGTTCAACATCAAAGAGGACAATATAGAGGAGACACTTAAGTGTGTAAATTAACCTGTTATCTTTAGATAATGCTGTTCCTGACTATAGTTGAAAGTGGCAGAGGAAAAAACTAAAAAGGAATGCCATACTAAAATACATAAAAGGGGTCATTTCCTAAATATATCTCTATAAACTGTATATTATAGTCTTGTGTAAAAATACAATGTGAGATAAACATATATAGTAAGCCCCCAGGTATAATATAAACTTCTAAACAGCACATACGTGAGTGCTTATGCTAAGTCTCATTTAAGCACAAGCATACCTTGCAAAGGACTTAATATGAAATTTGCAAGATTTTAACATTTTCTAAAACTTTAACTGAATTTTGGCTATAGTAAAAAGAAATTCTAATCCATAGAAAACTGCTAAGTTGGCTAAAAATAACATTTCCTGCTAGAATTAACCACTTGCTGAATTAGACTTGAAGCAGCCACTGCAGTGTGGTAACAGAACAAATGAAGAGTTCCGTTCTGTTAGTTTTTAGGGGTTGTGCTGTGCGGTTGCTACTGTTCCTCTAACAGCAAGGCACAGAGTAAAGGGGATAAGTGTTAGCAGACAGCACTGGTACCAGAGGCTCCCAGAAAACCCCTCAGGTCATGTCCTCCTGTTCATCTGCTTCTAACACATGTGCGCATTAAAACCTGTCTCCTTTAACAGTTGGTAACAAAAGTTATTACTTATGGTTAAATTTATATTTTACATAAAATAAAAAATGAACTAGGATAATTAACTCTATGGTTAAAAAAAATCTGTTTTTACCAAACTATAATTTTAATTCTAGCTGACAATAAAGGATCTACTGGCTACTGCAGTAAGTTAATATAACACTGACAGGCTGTTAAATAATGACCACATTCAGGGAACAATTGTTTACAATGCTAACATCAATATCCCAGATAGTTGTACAGTACAGGGAAAGTCCACCTCTAAGACTGAAAGGACACAGAAAGGATTTTGCTTCAACATGTATTTGCGAGGCTGGTTTTCTTTTTTTTTTTTAATTCTTCCTGAACAGTTTTAACTGATACTAGTTCTACTTCACAGAAATATACTGAAAGAGGGGCTGGGGATATAGCTCAGTGGAATAAGCGCCTGCCTAGCAAGCGCAGGGTCCTGAGTTCAATCCCCAGTACCGCCAAACAAAAAAAAAGAAATATACTGAAAGAATTTTTACAAAGCTGTCGTCATGTTTTCAGACTTAACTAGAAAAAAAATATCTAGTTCATCTATTGGGCTATCTTTAAATGGAGCGGGTGGGAATCCTTTAAAGCCTGTTCGAGTCTTTTAAAACCTCTTCTATTTGAGGGCTGACACTTGTATATTCCTTAAGATCAAGTTATTTGGCAAATATGATTAACTCCTTCTTTGTCAATATATACATACATGTACACATATACATGTTATATATATGTACACACATCTTATATGCATGCTTCCATGTTTGTCATTCAAAACAAGGTGATTTTTGTTTAAACAAAATATTATATGACACAAAAAACACTGAAATATGTATAAAAATATTTCAGAGTTTATACATCCTTCAGCAAAGTTACATTCTTTGATCTTTTAAGCATCTGTATGAAGGACATATTTTTAGAACTGCATTTTACAAACAAGAAGAAAGCTCAGAGAAATTATAGTAGAGAACTCTGTTACAAAATGACAATTGTCCTAAGGGAGGTGCAAACTTGAACACCATCTTATAACATCAAAAGCCATGACTTTTACAAAGACCACTAATACAGCCACAATGAGGGTAAATGGCTTTGAAGGAAAAACATGGACTCACAATTGAACAACGTATCATTTCACAATTGGCATTTTGGATAATTTCAAATTTACAGAAAATCTGTAACATCACTGTTAAAAATAATTTAAGAAAGCTGAAGTAAAGTATAAGGTGAAAGGATAACGATTCCTGTAATGATGTACTGATTAATAAAGCACAAACCAAATTGCATGTGGAAAAACACAACTAAAAAGTATACCAGGTGTGTTGGGAAAGCACCACCGCAAAAGAACATAAGGACTGCTTTGTAAGTATGCGGCAAACTACAACCCATCTGAGGAGTTCAATTTGGTCTAACTCCAAAGCATGTAGAGGAGGATTTACGTACTCAGCAATACAGAACTCCAAACAATAGCACAGCCACAGCAGGAGAAATTACAGTAGTTACACATACGCTGAGGTTACCACTCCCTATTCCTCAGTCCTCCCCAATCTTCCCAAAGAAGCATACATGCCACTTCCTACCCACTGATAAAAGTAGTTAAAATAAATACATATTTTTTAAAATTGGGGGTGTACATGAGTACAACTGAATTTTTAACATCGTCTCCTGCCCTAGTGATATGGATCAAGATGACAGTACAACAGGAAAGTAAGTTTGAGTCTCAATACAATTTAGTATAGGCTTTAATAAAGTCAGGTTAAAATTAATACTTTTGTGTATTTCATTACTTGTTATCCTAATGCTTTTACCGACTTCAAAGTTTAAAACAGTTACTTTTCACAGTGAACATGCTTCTAGAGCAGAATTAAAAATTAAACAAAAAACACTAGACTACATTTCTAAGATGTTAATTGAAGGCAGGGAATAACTACCTTCTGGTCTCTAAGACAGTAAAGTATGGTAATAACTTTTCTTACTCTTTAAGTTATGTAATATATAATTTCACTAGAAAAGCTAGCATGTGGAAGGAAGATGGTTATCAAAAAAGAGCTGAGCACCTCACATTTGGAGAAAGAAAGTACCAAGAAACCAAGAATCCACCAGTGTACTAAGTAACATAGTAGAACTCCAGTGAGTATGGTAAATTTAGTGCAAAAACTGTGACTGAGTAAGATTATATCCAAACTATAAAAATCCTACCATCCACATATGCATTCTCTTCTTTCTTCTCACTAAAGACACACACACACTTACCTTCTGTAATGGGATTATAGAAAAGTAGATAATTAGTTTGCAAAGCCTTTTGGGATCACTGAGCTTGAAATCTTTACTCTCTAGAAGATGCCTTTAAATTTTGTTCACTGGTTCCCCTAAGTATGCTATGCAAGCCGACCTTTGATAGAGTGACACTTGAAACTACAAGAATGTCTTTCTTTAGATGATCTTTTTAAAGGACTGAGTTATACTTCCAAGTACTCTTTCCCAGCACACTTTGAAGATAAAGAATTACCAGCACCACAATTGCAACCACCATTACCACCACCGTCACCAACCTACAAAAGCAGACACCAGGTAAGCAAGACTGTGGAGGGAATTTTTTCCCTCAGAAATTATTCTATATTGTAATCAAATAGCAAAGAAAGTTTCAAAATAAAAAAATTCAGTTCATAGTATTTGTCATAGGTAAAGCACTGAACTAAGACTCAAAAAAGAAAAGTATGGGAGAAAAAAAAGCATTGTTACCAAGTAACTAGTACAAGAGACACCTTCTTTATTTATACCATTTCTCTAATTCAAACAAATAGCACTGCCCAGACTTCTTTTAAAAAGTTAAGTTCACAGAGTCCCCGCCATATTTCGTACCCCACTTTATGTATTGAGAATATGATACAGTGCTTCAAGAGGCTGTGGCACCAAAGAATGTCACATTTTACAAAGCCATATTCAAGGCTTAATCGTCATAGAAGTGGCTCTGATTGTCTAACTAAAGAATAGGTAAGTTCAAACTACTCAAATACAATCCTACCTTAACTCTAAAAGCACCAAGTGCCTGGGAATGAGAGAAGTATTCTCAGGTCTCTTAAGGTCACTCACTTTATGGACAATTAATGGATGTTTTGCAGTTGAGTCTAAGTAAGGATAGAGTAGTTCATAATGTAGGCATGGTTACCTCCATCATCACAATAATAACTGTCTCCATAAACATTGCCTCCAGAGAATTCTGGAATGTGTTTCTTTCGCTTTTTCTCTTCTTGCAACTCCTTTTCTTGTAAAAGGCGAGCTATGTCCTGCAAATACAAAAGGAAATCAAACACCAGAAAATAAAAAACTAGAAGCAGTAGAGTTCAACAGTCTCTTAGCAAGTTTTTATGGGTTCTCTGCACAGTTCTGCAGACTTTCTAGTATTAATCTCCTGCTGTCCAATTGCCCAACAGGAGTAGCACATGATCTAGATGAGTGAGACAGGCTTTTTTTGTTTGTTTTTAATTATTTCAATCTAACTCAATCCAAAGACATTCAAACGTAGAAATCACTAAGCTGCTTATGCAACAGAATGTTTTAAATACATGTTTGTGGATCTTTCTTTAAAAATGATGATTCAGTAAATTTGGGAGGGGACATAGTAATCTATAAAACTTTCTACAGTGAACTATAATTTAGTGTTAAAACTTCTGAAAGTAAGTCTTTGTGTGATTCTAATTTGTATCACCTTGGAGCACCACTGTGTGAAGAGAAGAGAAAGCAGGAGTAGAGGACAGTGGGTCGAGCACTCACCTAACATCTGAAAGAACCTAGGTTCGATTCCTAGCACCACAACAAAAGAAGGAAACAAGCTTCCTCATGTTTCCTGCCTGTTTCCTACCCGGACGAGATTGTAGCAGTTACTGTGTACAAGGCACTGTGAAGGGCAGAGTGTTGAATAATATTCTAACCACATTCCCTGAAAGATGACTACACACTACACTTTTTGAAAACCATGGTAAATACAAACAAAACTAAAGAAACCTCAAACAAGGTTTAAAATATGTCTAGAAATGAAAAAGAAAGAATATTAATTCTGCATAATAAAATTGGTAGAAGATTTTAGATTGGGTTAAGACTTAAAGAGCCGAATTTCAATGGGAAAACTAGAGAAAGTGAACATTAGTAAAGTCATGAACGTTTTCATGGCAACGTGCTGAAGAATGACCAATAGTCCAATTAAAACGTGTGTGTGTGTGCTACTGCACAGAAAGCTGTGGTGCTACCAAGAAAGGCGAAGCTACAGAAACAGTCACAAGCTGTATCACAGGCACTCCTTATGGGCAATCACAGGAAGTCTGAAGTCCACAGCATGAGATACAGGGTGTTACACATTTTGTGTTGGAGAGTGAAACTGTTCTGAGCAGAAGATTATTTATATGAAAACCCCAGAAAATAGTATGTATAATTTGATATGCATGTGCTCTCTTCTGCAGAGAAGTCTGATACGTCTCATCAGACTTTTAATGGCTCAGATGAACATAGCAATAATCCTAACTACTGCAAACACTAATAATATCACAGGTAGTTTATGATACTTCCTTTTAGAATGCAAAAATTGCTAGATGTTAGTTAAGGAACTATGAAGTGAAACTTGCTATTCTTGAAACTTTTGAAATTTTCTGAATATCTCCAAATGAAGACTAGACTAAGACTACAAAGCAACTTAAAAAAATTAATCTGAGTGAATCAGAATGTTTCACACCTATAAAGAAATAAATTGCATGCTAAGGATAGGTAAAACAAATATAATTATCCAAATTCTCAGTTCTTTTTAATAGTCACCAAAGCAGCCTTACAAATCTCACTTTGCATTAAGTAAATGTTTAAATTCAAACAAAGTATTTTAACACATTGCTTTTAATTGACATATACATGTTATACACTTGATTATCATTCACACATTACACAAGTATTTGATAAACACATTTAAAAGCCCCTGCTATATAGAGTCAAGCACTTAAGTGCACCTTCCCAAAATGCTGAAACTCAGAAAAGGGAAAAGACATACTCCTACTTCATATACCTATACTTTCTGTGCACAGAATTCTGAATTTTATTTTTTATTTTAAAGACAAAAGAATGGAGACATAAACTAGAATAACACAAACAATACAGGAAATACAAAATTATATAGAATATAGTAGGGAATTAGCACTGGATGTTGTATTACATAATATTATCTTCACATTAGTTAACACATAAACATTAAAAGAAATACCAAATTATAGAGAAGATAGTAGGGAATTAGCACTGGATGCTGTATTATATAAAGTTATCTTCACATCTGTTAACACAAAAACAATAGAGGAAATACAAAGTTATAGAGAACATAGTAGGGAATGAGCTATGGATGCTGTCTTACATAATGTTACCTTCACATTTGTTACTCAGTTTACAGATGATGGCTCGTTTGATTGATCAATTTTCTCCACCCTGATCTCTGTTGTTCTACCACTCAATCAGTCATCTTCCCTGTGATAATAACTGTAATTTTGGGTTTATTTATATCCTTGGACTCTCACCTTGGGAACAGACATAGCTGCTTCAGATTATGCTATAACATATATGGGCGTATACAAATTGCTACAGTAGGAGGTGGAAAAGCACCTATGCTCACAGTGGACCACCCGGCTCCTTCCCGTCACTGCTGTCGGGGGCTTGGTCGAGTCCACGGGGTGCCCACAGCGTACCACCTGGCTCTGCCCGTCACCTCAATGCTGGAGGTCCTGTCTAGGTCCTCAGGGTTCTCATGTAACCTGGAGGGAGCCCCCTGCTCCTCAAGCTACTGAGATCCCTGTCAATGCCCCCAGGTTCCCTTATAGGCCACTAGTGTCTCCCTGTAGGTCGCCTATGACTCTTTGGAGGCTGACCCCCGCCCCCAGTAAGAGAACCAGGTCTGCACCCTAATTCCACGTCTTCACCTCCTCCCACCTCCTGATCTCCAGTATTGCCGTTCCCCACCCCTTGCAGCTGGGCATTGGACGAACTTACGATGCTTGGCACAAGGGCTTGAAATCTCCCCCACCTGTGCTCACTGTGGTAGTCCAGGTTATGAACTTAGTTTAGAAATTAATTCTAGAATAGAGTTAGTGGATTTTCTCAGGTCTGCTGTGTAGAGTATGTTGTTTTTCGGACTCCTGGACTGCTGCTTTTCGTCTAATTTGTTGCTATGGGTTCATGCAAAGTTCATATGTGCAAGCAGTAAGGAGACCCTCTTGGTGCTCATATTAGTAGTTTGGGGTGAGTCCTGAAGCCCGTGGATTCATCCTATTGCTGTCAGGAACAGATGGTGATTGCGCAGGCCATCGAGTCTAAGGGTGCTCAGAGGGAGTTCAGGGTGGGAGCTGAAGCCTGGCAACTCAGCTCATGCTTCCTGCCTGATGCTGGAGTGAGAAGGGCGTGGGGCCACATGATCCACCTCCATCTGCAGCTCCCTCCCGTTGCGGTGCTCCAGTCCCGTCCTTTCCCTGGCCGGATCCTTGTGAGCCGCCACAGCACCGGGGTCAAGGCTGATGCTCCCCGCTGCTCTCCACCAGCAGGGGCTCACACAGTGGAGAGGAAGGAGGCCACAGCCTTGGGGCAGGCACAGAGCCGGGTGTGGTGGGCTGTGTACTGGTAGCTTTGACTCTACCATGCCGCCAGGTGCTGATTAGGAAGGATGCTTCGGGGTGGGGATTCTGCTTCAGTGGCTGTTGTAACTTCTCATCCTCACACTGGCTTTAACAACTGCTCCCGACTGCCACTGCCTCTTTTCCTGGCTGCGCCCTCTCCTCTCCAGACCTGGACTGCTCTCAGAACTCCACTCTCCCCTGGCCGAGTCGGGAGGCTTCCATGAGCGTGGGTCTCCAAAGCTGAAGCTGCGAGTGCCCAAACAAGGGCATGGGCCAAGGGTGTGTTTGGAGCGGTGGCTTCCTCCTTCTCTGGCTCCTGTCCCTCCGACTGCGCCATGGTGGCCCTCCGATCCTTTCCTCCAGAAGAGGTTTCACTTAGTCTTTCCGAGGGCTTCAGTTCCCATTTCAGATCCTTCCTGGGCTCAGGGTACAGACCTCTCTCCTCTCTGTCCTTCTCATATTGCTATATTCCATGGTCTAGGTGGCAATCCTCCAGGAGGTTCCCTCTCTGCTGCCTACCCAGTCACCATCTTCCTGGAATCCTGAATTTCTAATTCTTTGAAAGAAAAAGTTATCCTCTACAGCTGGAAGTTAAGATGATTCTCTTTTCCTTTCCAGTTCAACACACATACTTTAAAAAAAATCAAGTAATCGTTAACTAATAGGAATTTTTTGAAGTATCTCTATCCACAGAATGAAACATTTGAACTATTCAATCTTAAACTTTTCAACTACTTAAGGCATTTTATTCTGTGCATGTTTACCAAATGCAAATGCATGTGCCAGTTTCATTAAACTTGATGTCTTACTAAGTAATAATATATCAATCAGCTAGAGAGGGACAGCTGGACATGTACATTCTCCTAAAATGTCTATTTGTTATAGCAGGGAGTGCCCAGATTCCTAGTCTTGACTAAGGAGTGGAAAGTAATGCATATTGATATATCAATATGTAAAGCAGCAACAAGCGGTGTTTTTTATCTGTTGTTGTTGTTGTTGATGTTGTTGCTGTTGTTGATGTATGCCTGTTTTCTTTCTTGTCTTTGGATTTTTGGTTCTTGTGTTTTCTTTTTTTTTTTTTTTTTTTTTTTTTT
>PVLD010016190.1:0-45832 GCA_004027595.1 Dinomys branickii | reverse complement strand
TCTGTTGTTGAGAGGATTAATTGTCTGACTTATTTTGCATGTCTGTATATGGGTTCATATATTTACACTTCGAAGATATCAATGGATAAAGAAATAACCACTGTTGAGACCATGTCACCTTGTCTATAGATTAGTTGTGATTGTACTATTTTTTATGCTAATTGGTGTCTGTTTGTTAATATGTTTTTGTACTTTTATTAAAAAAAAAAAAAGACAAAATCCCCACCCTCTTACTGTTTGCTGCACATGAGGGTTGAAACCTATGTCCACATTTATCTAATTAGGTTTTGTGGCAAGTAACTCACACAGCGGAGTGCTGTCAGGCCACTCGCAATTGTTCCTCCCCCTGTTATACAGATGTTCATACACTTAGTTTGGTTATTAGTGGTAGTATTTATAGAAAAGTAGCTTTTACATATACTCAAGGCAGTGGGAGGGGATGGATTGAATGAAAAAATGGAAGCATTTGACTCAAGTCCCATCTTAAAGATTCTGACTAGTTCCTAGTTTTTTTAATGTATATATCTCTTGTTCGTCTTTTGTAATGTGAAGTTCGCAGCGAAAAATGATTCTTGGGGGCTGGGGATATAGCTCAGTGGAATAAGCACCTGCCTAGCAGGCGCAGGGTCCTGAGTTCAATCCCCAGTACCGCCAAAAGAAAAAGAACAAAAAAAAAAAAAAAAAGAAAAATGATTCTTACTTGCTCTTAGCTGATGCTGGGATTTTTATACAATCTTAGGAAAGCCCTTCTCTAGCAAAGTCATGATAGCTGCTGGCCACTAGAGGTCACTACCTTAAAAAGCAAAAACGGGCCGCGTTCCATTCGATTGCCATCAAAACAAGCCTTGAAGCAAAAGCAAAAGGATTGTTTTCTTATCTTGTTTTGGTTAGGAAGAAGCACAGGCTTCCCCCGCCCCGAAAGAACAATTTCATCTCTGACACCTCGGAGCTTTCGAACTGACAACCTTCAACCCTTTTGGCTGAACACCCTGCAATTTTAGCGCCAAAGACGGAAAGAACACAGCCGCAGCCAGGGAAGAATTTGTGATTTCTGTACCAACACAGCTGCACAGATATGTGCGACAGAAGGGAAGGACTTTTGCAAAGGACCCTTCTGTAGAGGACCCTCCCTGTACGTCCAGTGGTGTGCTTTGTCCTAGCCAGTCACAGGAGAGTTCAAGGAGAACATTTTTAGATTATCATTTTCCTCTTGATGCCATGGGAAAAGCACCATTTCCTCCTCTAAGTTCCTGCCACGCTGAAAAATAGGGATGTCTACTCTCACAAGTGTGGGTTCCACATTGCCAGAGACTTGTCTCTGGCTTTCAGTGACGCCTTCCAGTGCGCACAGGAGGAGGAGTTCCTCTGATTGTTGAGGTCAGAGTCTGGCACTCCAGGCTTTGCTGCTGGGAGCACCAGGGCAGAGAACACGCTTACACATAAGCCTGGGAGAACTTTCCCCCAGGTTTCCTCTAGGTCTAGACCTGACTTGCCACCAGGAGCAGGAGTCTATATTCAGCCTCAGAGGGGAGAGAGGTCTGCCGTACCCAGAGTCGAGCTCATAAAACCCCAGGAGATCACACAGGCAAATGAACCTTGACACAGCCCCTTCCCGAGAGCAGTCCAAAGCCAGGATTTCAGTCTGTGCATACCGACTGTGTGTGTTGCTAATCAGCCTGCACTCTGGGGAGAGGCGTTAAATGAGATCCGATTTCCACGTCTATCAGAGGAGGAGCTGAGTCAGTGCTGGAGCACTTACTTACGTTACAGTCTGTTTGGTGATATGATTTGGGGTGGAGTTTAAACAAGAATAGGCTGAGGGAGATTCTTGGATACCCGAGATGAAGAAAGAAGACAAACACAGCTCTTCTCCACTGATCACCAATTCATAGAGCTGAAATCAAACTAAATATGAAAGACAAAGACAGAAAAGAAGCGATTAAACAACGACTTGAGGAGCACGTAGAAGAAAGATGTTATTTGTGTGTCCTGGTGATGGCATGAACACAGTTGGTATCAAACCCCAAGCCCAGCCAGGCGTGGTGGCATAAATCTGTAATTCTAGTGCTTGGGAGGCTGAGGCAGGAAGATGGCTGTGAGTCTGAGGCCTGCCTGGGCTACATAGTGAGTTTAAAGCCAGCCTGAACTCCATAGGCAGACCCTGTCTCAAAAACAAACAAATCAAATCAAACCAAACCATAAACCTCTCAAGCCCAGCCAGGGGGGAGGCACTTGGCTATACTCCCAGCTACTTGAGAGGCTCAGGCAGGAGAATCACAAGTTTTGGTCCAGCGTGGGAAATTTATCTGTGTCTCAAAATAAAATCAAGTAAGGGTTGGGGGTGTAGCTCAGTGGTGAATCACTTGCCTACCATGTACAAGGCCCTGGATTCGGTCCCTAGCCCTGGAAAGGAAAATACAAAACCAGACAAGCTCCAGGCTCCTTTCACTAGTAGGTGGTCCTTTTCCCCTACTGACTGCTCCCCATGGGCCCCTGTCATCCATTACCTCCCTGCTCAAATAAGCACAAAAACAAATAGAAGGACCTGCAACAATTGCCCCAATGGTAATTATATCCATTTACATACAGCTGCCTATCATTACTTCATTCACTCATCTGTATCTCAAGCATTTTTGAGCATTAATTATGTGCCAGGCAGCATCTCAGGTTGACAAAGCAGGCAAGATCTGCCTGCCTCATGGAGCAATAAAACATTGGAGCAGGTACCGGAATCCTAACTGGGGACCCTAACCCAGGGACCCTCATTGGTGCAGGATGCCTTGGGAGATTTCTAGGGGCCTCACCGCTATTTGTATGCCTGAAGCCTTTTCAGAGCCTTGAAAACACAGCTCTGCCAGAGCCCCAGGGGTGAAGGGCGCACCCCTAGCTGGAAAAACAGCATTGCCAAGCTCAGCAGTCCTCAGCCAGTGACTCTTGAGAGCTGGTTGTTACCACTCCAGCCTGTACTCCTGAGGGAGCTAATCTCCTGGTGTGTGTGTGTGTGTGTGTGTGTGTGTGTGTGTGCATGCACACAAGTGCATGTTCCCATTTCCCCTAGCTGCCCTTGGGATAAACCCCAAAAGCCTGCTGTAGCACTTTGCCTAGGACACACATACACTTGGTGTTTCCTGTACCTTCCAAATAAACTACTTATGCTCTGATCCTTGCCTCAGGCTCTGCTCTTTGGGAGAAAACAGCTAAAGTAGTCATTTTCACGTGCACTATCATATTCAGCTCTTGGGAGGGCTCTGAAGGTTGGTTGAACATCCTAGCATCCATTTGGTGATGCCCTTTGGAGCAGGGGAAGGCCATCAAGGGCCAGGAGGTATGAACAGACAACTATGTTTCATGCCTGCTATTTACGGTCCCAGCTGACTCCCTGCCCTGTCCGCTCGGTATAGAGTCCAGCTAAGCCCTGGAAGCCTCATCCCTGGGCGTTTGAACTGGGAAGTGAAGAAGAATCGGGGACTGAACAACTGGAGCTAAAGCAATAAAGACGTTATGAACTGGACTATCGCTATAAGAGTTTGCGATAAGGAGAAAGTAGGATCCGCTAAGTAAAAAGACAGAGGGTAAAGAAGCAAATTGATCCTCTGAGAAGCCTGTGGGTAGAGGAGGAATCAGAAATATGCAGCAGAATGGAATGCAGGTTGGGGGCCAGAGTTAGGATTTACTATGTCCTCCCTAGAGGTCTCTTAAAAGCCTGGTCAAAGCAGGATGCTAAGACCTAGTATTCCTGAAAACAGTTGCCAACTTTTGCTTTTAATTGAAGATGTGAAACTTGGTATGACCTTGCCCGGTAGAGCTCAGTTAGAATACAAAGGAGCCCAAACTTTCTCTCATTAGAGCTGGAAGGAAAAGCTGAAGCTCATTTAATTCAGGAGGGCAAATTGATTTCATCTCAAGTGGAACTTTATTGATGGATGGTGATTGCCTGGAGACTTCACTGAGAAATCTGAGGCTGGCCTAGGCTAGTGGGAAGGAAAGATAGGATCCATTTGCAATGGCTGCCGGGAGTCCAGAGAATAAAAAGCAGCCACATATGTCCATCCCCTCTAATGTGGGTGAAGACGCAGAGTCTAGGTGAGTTGTTCAGAACTCACTCAAGCGCCATTACTGACATTTCTGGGACTGGATTTTCTACCTTTCCACCTAGCTTCTCTTACAGTTTTCAGATGCAGCTAACTTTGCCCATTTAAAACTGTTAGAAGCTAAAATCTCATAAGAAAAAGGTATTTCTATATGTGCACAGCCCTGCTGAGGGTAACTTGGATGGACATTATGTCTTCAATTGAATTCTAAGTGGGTAGAGTAGCCAGATCCTGCTAATAAGAAGATATACAATGTAATTGTTTGTTATGTAATCTGAAATTCAAACTTCAATTTCCCCGATTGAAATGGCAGTATTAAGGGAGAAGTCAAATGGGCCATTACCTCTTGTCTGCGTGTATTTGATATGTAGATGCGTATGTGTTCTGGTCCTGACTGCCTCATAGACCCACCCTGTAACTGTTATTTGCCACTGGTCTGATCACCTGCAATGCCTTCGGTGACTACATTTTCAGTTCACAATGTAGTGAGGACTAAATGTTTTCTGTAGAAAATCCTTGCAATTCCCTCTCTTTGTTCCTGAGCAATTTCAGTAACCATGGGGATGCAAATTAGCAGCGCCAAATTTGCTATCTGAAACCGTGGCAGAGATAGATGCCTATTGTTTACTTCAGCCCAGGCAGCAATCTCGCAAATAATCTTGTAAAGGAGCACTTTTGTCATGTTACATATCTAGCAAACCTTTCAGGTTTATGGTTTTTCTACTTCCAGGCCTCTCAGATCATTTCTTGGAATTCTGACTAGCTCAGGCAAGCCTGCACTTCAATAAATCCTGCCACCTCCGTGATGGCACTGGAGCTAAGCCAGGAGTTCAGTCCTTTTCAAGCCGCTGCTCATAAACGCCTCTGCGGATGCACGCATTGGTTCTGAGTGACCTCATGCTGCAGCTGACCCAGTGGGTTTATAGTTCCGGGCTAATAAAAACTCGACAAGATGATGTCAATTCAAGACTCATTTCCTTTGCTGTTAAAGCGAGGATAGGTTAATTAAAAAAATGTATAAACTGGGATTATTTTGACTTTTTCTCATGTTGAAGAATCCTCTGGAATAGATCTTTAGGTGTGACACCAGAAAACATGAAGGATAATGCATTTCACGCTTCAACCCGCGGTCTTAGGGGTTTGTTTTTGTCTCCTTAGACTTTTTCCTTTGCAATTCTTTGAGAATAAATTTGGGACCACCCTGATTGACTGTTTAAGAGCTTATGTAAAGTGTCATGTGAAATAAATAAAATAGACTTTTAAAAAAATGCCAGAAGGATAGCAACTTAACAATCTCTCTAATTACTTATTTTATTTATTTATTTTTAAACTTTTATTAGAACACGTTGGCAGCACGTAATGACTGCATTCAGTGTGAGGAGTAGGTGCCTGTATATATCACAGTTTAATTCTTCTTATGTCCCTCTCCTTCCCTCCATGTCTCTGTCCCCTTCCCATTTCCAAAAGCTCCGTCTCTGTTTCCTACAATCTTTTATTTTGCTCTGTAATTTATTTATGCTTTGGGTTTCCAGTATAAGAGACTATGTGATGCTTAAGCTTGTGTGTCTGACTCATGCAACATGATGATCCATTTTCCTATAAAGGACTCTAATTTATCCTTCTTCGTAGCAGAGTCCAGACCTTTGCTATGCACGCGTGCAAACACACTAAAAATTGGGTAATTCTTGAAAGTGTACTTTAGCAATCTATTTGCTCTGTGAATGTTTCGTGATCAACTGTGGTGCTGGTGCACTTCCACCCTCATTTTTAATGATCATATTCCATTGCAGGAAGAGACCACAGCTCATTTAGCATGAATGCTATTATCAGACAATAGGCTATTTCTCAGTTTGCCACATCACAGGCTTTGGTGCAAGATTCTATAATTGAAACTTTGCAAACACTATTAATTATTTTCTTGGAGTAAATTCTTAGAAATAGAAGACTTTGTAGTTTTTGTATCTTAGGCTAAAAGAGAGAAAGAGGGACAGGGAAGGGGGAGGGAGACCAAGAGGGCGAGGGCTAGGGAGAGGGAGATTTTGATTCTAGGAAGAGGAAGTCAGGATGAGGGCAATTTCTTGTTGCTTCCTGCACACCTTCAGGACGGAGTGCTTTTTAATGTGATGATATCACAAGGGAACAAATCAATATCTTTCCTGAAATGATGACTAACACGTGGTTGTATCTCAAACAGACCAGTAAGAGAATGGTTATGGGCAGACAGGAAGGCCTGGATGGACTGGAGTCTATCACCTGGGCAAGACTGTAGAGGAGGGGCTTTTCACTGGGAACTCCTCACTCCAGGAACATATGGTAACAGTCAGAGACGCAGCCTATTGTCATGATCCGGGACAGGTGCTGCTGGCCTCAGACAGCAAAGGCCAGCAGCGCTGTAAATGTCCAGGAGCACAGGATGACCCCTCCAAACAAAGAATAATGTGACCCCAGATGTCAGTGTTGGCTAAAGTCAGAAATCCCTGGTGAAGAACCAGAAAGTGAAGTGTGATGTGTCTCTTGAAAACTACAGTACAGCAGTGTAAATGTCATAAATTTTTAGCAAAACATATCCTTTCTAAAGGATTCTTCCATGATCCAGCGTATTTGGCAAGCCTTGGAGTTGTTCCAAAAAATGCTGTGGACACACAAGGCCTATGGAAAGTGTGTTCCTGTTTGTTCTTGGCTTCTGTTAGGATCAGTCCTGAGGAGAATGAGTATGTACATTTGACTTAGGGTCACTGTTTAGTGAGGAAAACAGAGGAATTCAGACTATCTCTACTTTTATTAGCACAATATATTATAGTGATGCTATGCTTCTGCCTGGATTATCTTTGGTATGACTAGACTTCGTCCAAAGGGGCTGCACTGGGCCTTGGTGGCCAGCTTTGACACTTTTTGTTTGTTTGGGACAAGTTCTTGTTATGTATTCCAGGCTGGTCCTAAATTCACTGTGTAGCCCAGTCTGGCCTTGAACTTGCAGGGATGTTCTTGTCCCAGCCTCCTGAGTGCTGGGATCATAGCTGTAAGCCACCTTGTCTAGCTCAGTCTTTGTCCTGAGCAGGAGAAGCGAACAGAATTTTGGCTTCTTGGAGTTTTCAGAGCCCAGTGCTCTGGACACCAACTATTTTGATTGTGAGTGAGCCAGCCCTTACGGTGACTGGCTTTGGGTGGCAGCTGCAGTCGAAGAAAGTGATATTTTCTGGGGTCAAAGGAAGAGGATGAGAATGGGGTGTTTCCCCCGGAGTGGCACGGCCTGTCTGTGAAACCATGCCTTAGGGCAGAGCTCTAGAGTGCAGGGAGTGCAGCTGTGAGGACTCAGACCGGGGCACAGGCGCTGGAGGCAGGCGGAGGGGAGTCCTTGACAAGCCTCAGTTTCTCATCTCTACAGGGTGAAGGGGATCATTTAACTCATGATGGGCTGGAAAGCTATTTGGCTGGAATTCGGAACCCTGTAATGTTCCACCAGCTGCTGTGGCTGTTGCAAGTCTAGAAAGGGGATTTATAAGGAGACACTGGTGAAACCCTCTGTCAGCCCTCAAGGCCTTGACCCCATACTCCCGTGCAATTTTCTTATAAGTGGAGCTGGACCATTTCTGAGACTTGAGGGCGCCATGTATGTAAATTATAGCCAGCTTTAAGCAATGCTGGAAGATGTCCCCTCTGCTGTTTTCAAACTAGGCTGCCAGTTTTATGGTACCATCTGCATGGAATTTTAGAGACTTTAGAGTGGGCAGGGATCTAAGAGGGGAGCCTTCTGCCAATTAATTCTCATCTCCACCCACTGCCTGGATCTCCATCCATTTTCTTTCCTTCTCTTCTCTGTGTTCCAAAAGCCCGTATCTGTTCACTGCATCTCTGGCCCCTGGAGTGCTTGGATTTGACCAATGGGAAGCACAAGTAGGAGACAGAGGTTAGAGGGGGAATCGTCTGGGAGTTTATTCCCATGGCTTCCTCTTGCTTCTCTATTGTTTTGGAGGTGGCTCTTCTTCAGGGCCAGCTTCTGTATGATGGTCCCTCTTTCAAGTCTTCAGCACATTGCTGTGATCAGCAACTCCCATCCTTACTCTGTCTCCTCAGGCTTTAAGAGTAACAGGTTCCAGCTGTTGCCAGTGCTTTGCTATGCCAACATCTCTGGTTATTTAACCCGGCTGCACCTCTGAATACAGTCCAACTGCATACAGTTTGGCTTTTCATGGTGAAATCCTTGGGGTCTGCCATTCTGCTTCCTGCTCAGGCTCTAAGTAGCACCATCTCAAAAGGAAACTCAGAGACCTTGGTTTGTGGCCTTTTGACATATCCCAGCACTAGGGCTCCCTGCCACGTCCACACCAACACACCTACTTTTAGGGAGGAGTGGTGCTGATTTCTCTCTAACATTTAGAATGTGCCACTAACATAGGCTCTGAGAATAGAATAAAGTACCTGCCATAAGAATCCAAGATGGCACACACACAATAAATGGTAGCTGCTGTATCTTGAGGCACTGATTTGTGATCTTTCAAAAAATAACAAAGAAAATAGGATAGCAATGTAATTTGTGACCTGTAATTCATGGTTGTGATTGTTTTCTGTGTTGTCATTATGTTGTGTAAGGAGCAAAGTGGATTTTACTGGCCCTTTTTAATTCCACAGAGAGACAAATCTCAAAGTTTCTACCTTCTCCCTATACCGATCCAAGATAGTAATTGCATGTACTGTTGTGTCTGCTAGGGTATTGATGTAAAAATTCAGAAAGTTTGTGGGGAACAAGTAATTCCGTTGAGAATAAAATATATTTTCATTTAAAAATGGTCAGTTGGGGGTCAGAAATATGACAGCCTGTGGGATGTGATCATTACAGATGACAGGTTCATACATTGTGAAATAGTCAATTCCGATTAAATGCTATCAAACATTAGATTATCTTAGAAGACTAGCAACACATTTATTTTGCATCATGCAGACAAAAGTAAATGTGGTTTTGATTTTGTGTGGAAACAGCTCAGGGTGATTACCTGCTGTGTTTTAAAAAAAATTTTTTTTTTTTTAGTTTTTGAGAAAGGGCTTCGCACTGCAATTCAGACTGGCATAGAACTCACTGGGTAGCCCAGGCTGTCTTTGAACATGGTAATCCTCCTGCCTCAGCCTCCAGAATGCTAGAATTACAGGCTCTCCTGCTATTTTTGGTTGCTGATTAGCCAGTGCCTCTTTTTCTAGATCTGGCACCTTTGGGAAAGGATGTCCTCCCCACCCTGCATCCACATGGCTGATGGCACCGGTACTAGGTCTAGTTCCAAGTAGCTGTGATGCAGCCTGGCCAATGGGAACAGCACATTCCTGTGGCCAATCAGGTAGAAGGACAGGCTCATGAGTTCAGCAGGACCAATCAACCCCTGTCATACATGGGTCTTTTCCTGGAACTCTGGCACGGAGAAGTGCAAACCTGGTGCTTTGGTTTCCAGCTCCCTAGCAAGCCTGGAGCTGCTGGCAACCATTTTTGCCACAGGGGGAGATCCTGCCCAAAGCAAAGCCAGTCTCAAGAGAAGTGAGCTGTGAGGTGGGGGACAGATAAAATCCTGATGTCAAGAGCTGAAGAGCCAGATCTGGCTTGAGAATAATTTGTTATTTCAGTTCTCTTTTTCTTTTTTAAATTTGATTGTATTTGTACAGCCATCTTGGGGAGTTGGTACACGTAGTAATACTGCTTTTTAAACCCCCTTCCCTCCACCCCCTCCTTCTCCTGCCCCACTCCGCCTTTTTGTTCTTGTTGGTATTATTAATCTCAGCTCGTGTTGGCAGCACGTAATGCCTGCATTCACTGAGCTCGTTAGGACCTTGTCCCTGGCACGTCCTTACTCTGCCTGTTTCCCTCCCCTCCCTCTTCCCCTTGCTCCCCTGGACCTCTTCTCACCTGCGAGACACACAGCCGCGTGTCTTCTTCTTTGCATCCTTTATTTTTCTCTTAGTTTGCCTCACATGATAGATACCTTGCAATATCCAAGTTTGTGCATCTGACTTATTTCATTCAATGTTGTATTTTCCAGTTTTTTTTTTTTTTTCCTGGAGGTACTTTGAGTTAGATTTTGGCAGCACTAATAGGAAGAATCTGGATTAATGCAAAGGATGATTTTAGGGCCTTTTGGTGTGATCTGTCTCCCTCTCTTCATTCTCTCTCTGCACATAAAAACTGTGACTGGTAAGAACTTGTGGCTAATTCATCACATTCTCACTGGGCGCATCCCATAGCAGGTACTGAGGAGGGTCCCAAGATGTAAAGATGAAGGGACACGATCTCCATCAGAGAGGCCAGGGGAGTGCATCTGAGTAGTGTCACCATGTCACTGTTTAAAATGAGAGTG
The DNA here is from genome assembly GCA_004027595.1 of Dinomys branickii. Taxonomy (NCBI): domain Eukaryota; kingdom Metazoa; phylum Chordata; class Mammalia; order Rodentia; family Dinomyidae; genus Dinomys; species Dinomys branickii. The sequence continues at coordinate 35,406 of PVLD010016190.1, read as the reverse complement.
GAGTAAGGGACAGGTCTGGCCATCCTGGCCAAACTTAAGAGAAAGGACTCGCTGGCCAGGCTGCCTGTGTCTGCTGCACCACTTATGACTTACCTCCCACATTTCTTTGCCTCTCTGTCCTTCAGTTTCTCTATCTGTAAAATGAGGAGGATAATTGCTATGATCAAATAACCACCAACTAGGTAGATTATAAACAGTAGAGATTTCTTTCTTACAGTTCTGGAGTCTGGGAAGTCCAAGGTCAAGGTGCTGAGTCAGTGTCTGGTGAGGGCCCCCATTCTGTTCACAGAAGTCGGTCTTTTGTCACTGTCTCACCATGGTGGAAGGAACAAGGCAGTTCTTTGGGTCTCTTCTACAAGGGTCCTAGTCACATTCATAAAGGCAGAGTTCTCTGGGCCTGACCACCTCCCAAATATCCCCTCTCTTAATCTTCTCATGTGGATGATTAGGACTCAACAGAAACATGCAGACCACATCAAGGACCACGTGAGACAATAAGTGTAAAAGCTTTTGAAAGTGTTTGAAAAGTCTTGTTGCTGCAGTGACCATGCACTGTTTCCCAGGTGATAAGGAAGGCTCTTGAAGCCATCTGTGGGTCTCCTTCTGCGTAGGAAATGGCGAGGTTAGAGGAAAGGAAGTAACTTTGGAGCTGAGCTTTGAAAGATGAACTACCCAGACAGAGGAGGGCAGCAACTGCGTTAGGGAGGAATGATACATCACATGCAAAGATTCTGAGGCATGCAAGGGAAAGACGTTCCAGACTGCAGTTTTCTGTATTTTCCTGGATTGTATGTTTCATGTAGGTGACATTTGGAGATGTCACATTAAGGTAAAGCTAGATCTCATTTAGAATGCTCACGTGCCATTGTAAAGGGTGCTAGTGTTATTAGGTAGGACTACATCCTTGCAAGTGACCAAATGCACAGAGAGCTTAAGTGAAAACAGCACTTAATGGCTACCATAACTGAAAAGTCCATGGAAGATCTGACTGTACATAGGCCTAGATCAAGTTTCAAATGATGACTCCAAGACCCCTTCTTCTCCCTTTATCTTTGTCTTTCTGCTTCATCTGTGGGTGACCCCATTCTGAAATGGCATTATGCTTTGTTATGCTAAGGTGGCCGCTGGAGGTTCAGAAGCTCAAGTCCAGTGATATTTCCTTCTATAGAAGTTCCTGCAAAGTCTCAGTGGTTCTGACTGAGTCATCTGCACCAATTATGTTGGTGAGTGGAATGCTATGGTCTGTTTGATCAGAGGTTTACATATGGAAGAGTCCATTTCACTGAGAAGCTCAGTGACTTAGCTGTATAAAGGAGGAGGTCCTTCAGGAGGAAGTTGCGTATGGATGCCAGAAAAAGAGGGTGGAGTATGTGTCTCATAGAAAAATCATAGAACTTTGAGACATCTTTTATATTTAGGAATTGAGAGAGCTGGTGTTGATTTTTAAGTTGCATAGTGTTGTGACTGAGTTTGTATTTTAGAAGGACATATTCAACTGAGTGTCCTCAGTTGAATAGGGATGAACTGGAGAGTTGCAGCTGGAGGCAAAGGGTCAGTTATAATTCAAGGAAATAATGATGACAATATGGATTAAATCATGGCATTGATAATGGAAAGTTGCAATCAATCAGCAATGTGCATTTAGGGGATGAGACCAGAAGAATTTTATGCTAAGCAAAATTTATTGAAGAAGCAATGATATTGTGACTGTACCTTTGGATTTTGGCTTTGGCAACAGTATGGGTAGTGATGCCATTTACCGAACATGGAGCCACTGAAGGACAGAGATGGGAAGATATAAAGCAAAAAAACCAAAAAGCTATGATCTAAAATCTGCTTATGTGCATGATTGTTTTCACAGAATGGTCCAGACAAAATACATATTCAGAGTTCCTGGAATCTATTTTTGACTGTAAGAAACTTAATTCACAATAGTAAGTGATCTGGGGTGCTCTTGCACATAAAAGAATACTTAAAATGCATGTGTCCTGTAAATATATAACACAGGTACACATGTGATCGTGTTTATATCGTTTTGTATTAGCCTCATTGTTGTGTTTTTAATACTATTTTGTTTTTGGTTCTTTGTGTATGTTGCTTATCTTTACGAGAGGTTTTCAACACTTCTGGAACAAAATAGTATGCAGTAATTGAATAGTGTGGTTAATACCGAGTATTCCTTACAAGTTAGCACTTAGAAAGGATGATTGTAATGAGATCTGCATTTTTTAAAAAAATAAAATTGTTCTTCTTTCTTTATACAAATATTCATAAATGTGGAAAAATTGTATGTATTATTTTTTAAGGGAAAATTAAAGACTCTGGGATTTGTTAACCTTTACTCTTTTAGTACCAAAACTGCCTTTGTTTTTCCGTGTCAGCTTTCTGGGCCATTTCCCCACTCCGCTAGATATTTCAAAAGAAAATTTATTTCTGGGCATATGACCAGTGAAAGAAATTATAGTTTAAAAAGTTACTCAAAATAGGCTCTGTAATGAAGAACCATTCAAAGATAAGCAAATAATGTTTTAAAATGAGTGTATTTATAGGTTGTGATCAGAGGAAAATTTTATTTCCCAAACTACCTAATTTTATTGGCTCTTTTTTCCTAATGTATTGCTTGCTATTCTAGTGTCAGCTCTTTTCTGTAGGCAGGGAACTGTCTCAAGTCACCTTTGCCTTCTCTTCACCATCTAATCCCTGTTGCTCTTCATCTCCTAGGGTCATGACTCAGGGGCACAGCAAGCGGACAGAGTGTGGGGGGCAGAAGGAGGTCAGGCAGGTCTGGGAAACAGGGGAGCCAAGCATGGCCCTTAGACGCAACTACTCGGTTCCACATTTCACCTCTGATAATGGAAGCACCTAGATCTGGAACACAGAGGCTCCTCACTTTCTCACAAATAAATTTCCCCCTCTTCAGTCTGGCCCTTGAGGTGCTCAGAAATGTGGTTCATTGATTCATCTCCTGGGTCTCTCTTCTCACTTTTATGCTTAATCTGCCTTGTTACCCCTGTCTCAGCCTTAATCAAATTGTATGGTGACATATGGCCCAGGGAATACAGTACCTGGGCCCTCCTCAATCACTACACATTTGGAAGTAAACACTTTCTCTTCTTTCATAGAGCTGTGCTGCTGTTTCTAGCCTAGCACTTAACATATGTTAGCATATTCTTTTCCAGAATTATAGGTATTTGTGTATCTGTGCTTGTCATTTCTTGTGTCCTTAGAAATTTGTTGGCAGGAACTGTGTCATATTCATCTTGGTGTTCTTCTGTTTTCACAGACCCCAGTATGGTGATTCACACACAGTGGGCATTAAAATACTTTTTTTTTTGTCTTTTTGAGACAGGGTCTTGCTATGCCATTCAGGCTGGCCTTGAGCTCACTTGGTAGCCCAGGCTGGTGTCAAACTCACAATGATCCTCCTGCCTCAGCCTCTTGAGTGCTGGGTTTACAGCGGTGTGCCAACATGCCCAGCCTAAAATACTTATTAAACTAATGAGCAAAAAGAAAAGCAGCAGAAGATGCAATAGAAGATATTAAAAGGAAAAAATGAAAGGGAAATAATTACTACAAATCAAGCGAGTGGTAAATGAAACAGATTCATAGAGAAGATTAACTAATGAACTGCAGTTAGTGGGCAACAAGGTGCCAACACAGAAGAGAGGGTGGACTAAAGGCAGTGCAAGACTTGAAAGAGACAGCTGTTTACACAGACTTCTGGCCTCCTGTTTCTTCCTGCCACCAACTCACTCATAGATCAGTGGGAACATGTCTTGCTTCGCTGGAATTCAAGGTATAGAACACTCATAAGCAACGTCATCTTATCAAATTGTAAAGCAGCGCCATTATTTTCAAGAAAGCTAATGGGACAAATGTTTGCCCTGGAAAACCTTCAGGTTGAAGAATTTGGGAGAATGACCTACTGGCTGTTTCTTTCCATATTCATTACCCACCCTGGCTTCCATCGTTTCTATTTTTTTAACACTTCCCCAATTTTCTTTCTTTCTTTCTTTCTTTCTTTCTTTCTTTCTTTCTTTCTTTCTTTCTTTCTTTCTTTCTTTCTTTCTTTCTTTCTCTTTCTTTTGTCTTTTTGAGACAGGGTCTTGTTGTGCAGTTCAGGCTCACCTTGAGCTCACTCTGTAGCCCACGCTGGCCTTGAACTTGCAACAATCCTCCTGCCTCAGCTTCTGGAGTGCTGGGATTACAGGTGTGCTCTAGCATGCTCGGCAACCTTTTCCCAACTGAACACTTGTTGAGCTTGGGGGTGGGGTGGGGAGTGCAGTTCCCGAGTTCCTTCTTTCCTTTGCATTCATCCCACTTACTGAAACACACACTCCTTGGGTGCCCAGTGTGTTCACACTTGTGAGATCTTCCCTGGTCCCAGCCTTAGGCATGGGAGGTCCTGTGTGCCTCCAGCCCTGGATCAACTCGCTTACATAGTGCTTGTGCTTCCTCCATGCCAGTCTACATGAAGGTGACACTTTTGTCTAACTCCATCTGATCAGCACCTTGGTACCTGATACACACAGGCTCATAAAGGAGCTGTTGAGTGAATATGCACATGCATGAAGGAAGGAATAATAAAACAAAAACATTTATCAGTTCACTTTAATTTACTTGAAACTTCTCAGCATCCCTTACATTTGTATGTTGACTTACTATAGCATTTTGAGAATTGTCAAAGACTTTGGGAAGTTATGGTTCTCTTAAATAACAGACAAAATATAATTTTATGAAGATTTAATGAGGTGGTATCATTGCCAGCTAGTTTTATCACTAAGGACATTTAATAAAATTTTGTTATGTCTTTAATTTGTTTAAATATTTATGAACATGAGTTTCAAGAGAATTCGTAGCTGGGGTTATTGTAGACAGCTCATGTTGGTATGGTTTCAGTGGTCTGGTGGTTTGTCTTGTTTCAATCCATTTTGCCAGAACGGTCTGTAAAAGCTCTGGGTTCTGATTAGGGGCATTTGGATCCCCTTCTTGGTTGTCTCACCTCCCAGCACTCCAGACTGAGTCAAAGTGTCAGCCACAGTGACCTCGGCCCATTTGGGTGTGTGGTGTGGATCACAGATCGTCATCTTCTGATATGGAATCTAGATAATCTGTGTCCACGTAGAGGAGGAATCCAGAGAACAAGCTGTCTGCCCACCCTGGGTCTGAGAAGAGGCCGTTTTGGTCTGTGAAGAAGATCTCCAGCCAGACTTCGTCCTCTGGCTGCAGGTAGATGACTGTGGAACCGGAAGCCACATCGTGGTTCCCTGTGTTGGCATCGAAGGTCTTTATCTTGTATTGGCCATTGTGCACCAGCCCGATGGCCAGGTGCTTGTTGGCCAGTGTGATGTCATAAGAGAAGTAGTAAATCCCTGGGAAGGCACAGATGAACTTGCCAGTCATGGGGTTGTAGTGCTCCCCCTCGTTGAAGAGCACCTTGTTAAATATAATAGGTAGTCTTTCTTCTGGGTAGCTGGTAGTGATGCCCACAGAAAAGGCTGATTTGAGCACGATGCTCCCACATCTGCACACTCCAGGAAGCCCTGGGTCCCCTTGATCGCCTCGGTCTCCCTTCGGCCCAGGAGGCCCAACTGGACCTACTTCTCCTTTCTGTCCCTCTGGTCCCCTGGGTCCTTTCTTTCCAGGCTCTCCTTGGTCCCCTTTCTCTCCAGCAAGACCCAGCGGCCCTGTCTTACCTCTCAGACCTTCAAGAAAAGGTTATAGTGGGATTAGCAGTTCCTCCAAAGCGTCAAAACCAGCATACTAACACACCCCAACCTTGTCCAGCACACCCTGACTTTATCTTTTCAATCTTTAGCAGTATAGTACTAAATGATAAGTCATTTAAAGAATTAATTAAAAAAATCAAAACATATTTTCAGAATTTCACATCCATTTTCTTGAGTATATGAGTCATTGTTTGGACACTGACTAATTTAAGAATAACAACTTTCATTTTGGTGACAGATCAACTGCCATTCAAGTATCCACATCCAGGACTGATCGCGACAGGAAGAGTTCTGTGAGCATGATGATATTATTTCCCAGAGTGGGCTCATGGGGGCAGACAGAACCAGACAAACTTTTAGGGGATGTTTGATCTGTTGACCCATTTTATTTCAGTTGGTATTAATAATAAAAGTATTAACAGTTCAAGTGACTTATGTTTAGCCACCTTTTTCTATGTATCAGGAACAGCATTAAGTGTTTTATGTGCATGCACTATCTCACTTAAATTGCACGATGACTCTGCAAACAAGGACTTATTATGCTTCCATGGTAGGTGAGGAAACTGAGCCACAGATGTTATTTTTCTCAGGGGAACAGAGCTAGTGAGTCATGGAGCTGCAATCTGACCTCATGCCTGCCTGGCTCCAGAGCTGGAGTACCCCAGGAGACAGCGGTTAGAGTGGCCCATGGCGAGGGCCCCATATGCCACAATAGCTAAAAATGGTGACTATGACCGGCACACAGTAGGTCCTGTTTAGAGGGGAAAACTGAGTCCCAGAGAGGCAAAGAAATTTGGTTCTATAGCACTGCTAGGACTGGAACTCAAGCCTTCTGAGCCTAACCCAAGACTAAAATACCTAACGATGTCTTCCCTTCATTAAATGGCTCTTACCTTGGGGCTGGACCCAAGAATACTAATTCTGATTGGCTGTGCTACTATGTAGTTGTATCTTTTAGGTAAGCCCCTTAATTTCTCTGGGTCTCCTTATACTCCAAGAAGATGCAGTAACTGTGACAGGTCAAATTTAAAGTTATCATACATGACTATTTTTATTATACCCAAATCTTTATATCTACAGTTCAGCTTTAGACTAATTTCACAGAAACAGTGATCCTGGTTGTAAGTAATAAGCAAAATCTACCTAATTTTTAAATAGCAATTACTTAATACCATAAAGATATGCTATTTAATTCCCCAAATATATAAATTATCAATACTCTGAAATGCAAGTTGTGGTGAGGGAAATATATTATGGATGGAAAATTTTAACTGTTTTATGTTTTAACTACGCTTATGTTTTCAAGAACATTTATTAATCTAAGCATTTTGCTCTTGATGGTGCTTTGATATAAATTATTTGAATACTGCACATATATGTGAGTTTGAGAATTTGATCTTTTTTTCAGTTAGCTGCAAAAGTTAATGAAACATGCTGAATAATGTAAGTTTGAAGGGAATTAAAACTTTACCCTTAAAATATCAAGTATTATGATTTATTAATCTTGGAAAGTGGTGTTTCAATGATTTACGATGCCTAGAGGATGCTAACCATGACTGTGACCCTTTCTTGGTGATTTGGGCCAGTGATCTCCCTGTTCACAGTCCTTGTCTTCTAGCTACAGATAGTTTTTGCTGTGAAATTGAAACTCTACTAGTCCAGTCAGAACGCACTCTGATATTTACTTATTGAAGTAAGGTCGTAATCATCTGATCTTTTCATGTTTATTTCTCTTTGGTAGAAATGGAATACAAATAGTATTTTGTTATTAAATTAATTTTAGCATCAAAGACCCATCAACTGACATTTTTCTCTTTAACAAGCAAGAGCTTTATTTTTTTTTTCAGTCTTCATCACGGACCTTCAGTGCATTCATAAAAACTATTTGGGTTGCAGGAACAATTTTAACCATAAGATTGGATTATCAATTCTGATCCTCCTGCCTCTGATTTTGGGAAAGTCATTCCTTGTCTGCTTTCAAATGCTCCATTTATACTATGGAGGGAGTGTTCATAAGTACACTCCAAAATTATGGGCAGAGCAATCAGTAGTGAATTGGCATAGTAAAGTATTGAAATGGCATAAAATCCACTTCAGCTCTAGAGTAGTTAGGTGATTTTGAAGAAGGGGCTTGATCTTTCAGGCTTCAGCATCCCAGCCTTTAAAATAAAAATTTGGACTTTTAGATTGCTTGAGGTCTTATCCTCTTGAAAATTCCCTGAGACCAAATCTTACATGCTGGGATGTGATTTCATAATGGTGTGCACAAAAATGCTTGAGCAACCTGAATGCTTGAATTTTCAATACTAATACTTTAAGATGCCGAACTTCTGGGTAGCAGAGATTACAGACTAACTGTAGTAATTTATAATGACTCTTCCTTTCTGCATGAAGAACTTGTGCTAAGGGCCTGAACACTAAGAGTACAAGGAAAGAATGAATCATTCTTCCTCTCTTCACTTAATCAGATATATGCTTGGGTAGGGAGGAGAATTATGCAGCATTATGTAGTAGACTTATGTACACTTAGTGTGTCCTTAGATACAGAAGCCTGGATAAAAAGAATTTATTCTTACTTCTCCATAAATGAAAGGACTTTCAAGATTTTTTCTCTTCAGTGCAACTCCATCCATCCATCCATCCATCCATCCATCCATCCATGCACCCAAAGATCTATGCATGCATACATCCATCTAAACCATTTAGTATGGATTGACCATTCATTATGTCAGTGAGCTAGGGGCGTGATGTGACATTGACAGGACAATACCTGAACCATGCCGCAGTTGGCTGTTATTACATTGGGATCTGCAAATATGGACCATAGCTAATTCATGAATACCTAAATCCATATATCACACAGTTTCAGGAGTGAGTCCTAGTGATGTTTGAAGATGTGTATATGACCATGCCTTTAGATTTAATTAAATGTGAATAATATGCTAAAGTAATAATTGCTACAGATCAGTGGAGAGAAAGATAGTTTTATGGAAAATTTATAATTCAAAATAATAATCTCTTGTTTCTAATTAAGAGTAAGGAAGTTGGGAGAAAATACACTTCGTTTTGCCTGGCCTTGGTTTTGGGTGTGGTAGGCTGTTCAGTAAGGTGTTCACTGTTGACACAGTGAAAAGCCAGTTGTGTGTCATTAAGGAGGCAAAAAGCCACACCACACCCTATTGCACCCATGTTAAAAACATGTCCCCAAACCATGGGCTCTGGTGTTGTTTCTAAGTGAAGGGTGCTTCTCTTCATTGATAATGGAGTCACCCCCAAGTTGTTATAGATCACTGCGTGTGTATGTTGAGACAGGCACTTTAGTTTTGAATGTCAATTTTCCATTTGCAGTATTATTTTTATTGCTTATTATGATGTTGGGAATTCAAGAGTAAATTTAAAGTCCCCAACCTGGAGTAATTTTTTAATCAATGATTATTATTTTGGCATATTGTAATTAAGTGTTTGTGTAGTGGGTTCCCTCACATGAAAATCTGCTTCTCAAGGCAAGGACAAGGTCTCACTCACCTTTGTGTTGCCAGTGTCTGTGCAGGTGTTCTCAGACAGGTATAATTTTGTATTGCACCCCCTTATTCCCAAGGGAGAGTTTCCAATGTCTGGAGACCTCTGTGGTTTCCCCCATTTGGAAGGGAGTGAGGTGCCACCGGCATATAGGGAGATGCTAAGAAACACTTTCTCATGCACAGGACAGCCCCACACTGAAAATAATTATATCACGCTAAATGTCATTAGTACAGAGGTTGAAAATACTGGTCTGGATTAATACTGAGCAGTCCCAGGTGCAGACAAAGTTCTGTATGAATCATGCCCAGGTACCTGGATGAATAAATACGTGGACCTATAGAGGAGGACAGCTGGCTTCACCTAAATTTAAAACTGTAGCAATTCTGATCATTTAGCTTAATCTGGAATGGAGCTAGAACTATTTCCTGAAGCACATCAGTCAGTTCTGGTTTATTAGGGAGCTTTGGATAGTCACAAGTTTAGCCGGGGTCTATATTTGCAGATCAAAATGTCATAACAAAGACCAGCATTCACTGAGTGCTTGCAAAATGGCCATCAATCTGGGAGTGTTTTGCATGTGGCGTTGCCCCTAAACTTCACACTTTCTTTTTACTGTTCTTGGTTTACGAATGAGGAAACAGAGGCCCCAAAAGGCTATTTGCCCAAATATATTAAGTAAAAAAAGGAACCAAGGTTTGAGTCTAAACCCTTCTTATTCCAATGCTTGTTTGCTCAGCCACCACATTGTTCCTTCCAGATACATAGTACATTCCTTCTATAAACCAATAATACATAAGCACGATCCCGGTGTTATTACAGTTTCAAGGATATTCATAACCACAGCTCAGTGGTAGCTTGTAGTCCCAGAAGTTACCCTAGAGATGACTTTGAAAAATTACCAAATTCAAAGTTCTTTGAATTATCTAAAGGTCCTTTAATATTGAACAGTGTTCATAGATTTGGCTGTTATTGATTTGCTAAATCTTTTTTATTTGCTAAGTAATTCAAAAATGACTTATTCTCTGATAAAGCCGATATATATTCAGATATTGTTTCACAGAATCCCAGTAAATCAGGTGTGGTGACTCGATACAGGCATATTTCTTAGATCTATTGATTTTTTCCTTCCTATCTTTTGTCCCAACTTTTACACCTAGAAACTTGTTTACAAAGATTGATTCCAAATCCCTTCCTCTTTTGGAGTTCACACCGCCTGTGTAGAATTTCAATTTGGCTTACTCTGAAGGACTGCGGAGCCTGGCAAGCTTCCCAGACCAACTTATTTATGGGGAAAAAAAGTGAAAATTACTGAAGGACCAGGGGACAATTGTGTCATTGTAGAGAGCTGTGAGGGATGTGTGATTTAGCTGCTATAGAACAGGTGAGAAGCCAGTGGACTACGAAAGCAGGCTGTATAATGCCACTGTTATTTCGGCTGTGAAAAAATAAAATCTGAAACCCTTTAAGCATCTTTGTTCAGAACATCAGCCCTGTGTGCCTGGCTCTTGATTTCCACCTCTGCTTGCTTTGTTTATCTCTTCTGCCCATCTCTCTGGCTGTCCATGTGTGCATCCAGGCATTGCTTGGAGCTGGAATAGCCTGGGGGCTCCAGGCATCAGTGTTGGAGACCAGCCCTCGAGGAGCTGAGCACTGTGTGTCCACCTATGGCCATCTCTAACAACCCATGCTGTCCCTCTGTGGCTCAGTTTTATCACTCAAACAATGTGTTTTGTTTTGTTTTTGGTGCCAGGAATTGAACTCAGGACCTTGTGCTTATCAGGCAGGTTGTTCCGCTGAGCTATATCCCCGGCTCACTCACACAATGTGACAACGTGTGCCTGTGAGAGCTGTCATGACTGTGAAGTAAGGATGCAGGTACAGAGTTCAGGGAAATGTCTGAAGCATAGTAAGGGCTCAATAAATTCTTAGGATTAGTGAAGGTGAAGCAGGGAAGGGTTTCAGAAGCAATTCCCATTAGAAGTAATAAAGAAAGGAGTAGTCCTAGGGTGGGATGAAGGAGGCGTGTTTTATGGAACTTCATCATTCATTACCTGCAGTTCCCTTTTCACCTTTCTCTCCTTTCCTGCCGTCTCTACCATCTCTTCCCGGAAGGCCAATTCGACCGTGGTGCCCAGGGGAGCCATTTGCTCCAGGGGGCCCTGGAGGTCCAGGTAAGCCAGGGATGCTACAGATATATCTTGGGGAGTAGCTCTCTCCTTTGACCTGACTTCCCCGAGGTTGTCCACTTGCACATATGGCAAAACTTGTAACATAGAGCAGCACAAACATCTTTGGCTCTGGAAGAGAAACACACACACGTGAGTGCATCCTCTCAGGGTGGGTTTTCACATGATTGATTCAGTTTGACAAAAGAATGGGCATTTGCGCAACTCCCTCCAGCCTTCATCTTTTCACTTGTAAGATCCATTTTCCCTCCTAAATCCCTTGAAAACAGTTAGCACATTATTGACAGAGTCTTTAGTGCCCAACACAGGGTGGTACAGATGAAGGACTGATCAGAAAAATTTCAAATCAAATCACTGCTTTGCATTTATTCTACAGAAATCAATGACGGATTTTGAAAAATGAACCTTTCTTTTCGCAAAAGTAATGCATTTCTTTAAAAAAGAGTTGTAAATGAATAAGATAAACATCAGTGTTGTTTTTACCACCCAGAGATAATTATTCTTTACACTTTAATATATACATTATTCTGTATTTTTTCATTTATGCTGTGCAGAAAAATGATATTGGGTCATTTCTACAATTCTTTAACATTTATTTCACTTAACAGTATATTATCATGTCTTTCTACGTTAGAATTATTCACAACATTAGGAATTCTTGTTTTTGTCTTTACTGTGTTTTATGCATATAGCCCTCTGGTACAGACATTTGCTTCTAGCATTCTGCCAATATAAACGCCATTCTAGACATCATTCTATCTCATCTTTGCATGCATCCATGGTTGTTTTCTTTAAATTTATGGCCTTTTTAGCACAGAAAAAAGAAGAAGCATTTTCAGGAAAACCATGTTTTTCACTTGGTAATCATGTGTAATGCCAATTAGGGTTAATTGGAGTACTGTGTATGTCCTGAGGGAAGCCTCAAACTTTAATTTAAAATCTGCAGGATATAATGCCGTGGTGTCCCATTAAGCCATTAGCACGGGGGGTCAATTAAGGAGCTGTGTGAAATTAAGTCACGCAGCGCACCACGGGCCCAGAGTGAAGCAGGCCCCGGGTTTCTTTAGCTCTAATCTAATAGGACTTGGGTTTCCCTCCACAAAGCCTGGCAGCTGTAAACCGATGCACCATGTATTAGTGTGACATCCTGGCTCCACTGAGGGTGGAGGAGGGTGGCATCGGCTAAAGACAGCTGATTTTTAGGATAAGCAATTTCTTGCATGGGGAAAACATAGACAAGTGGCTTGGGGTTGTGTAACTGAGACATTTTTGGATAGTTGGGCCTGTGTTTTAAAAAGAAATCTGCACAGTGCTTCATCTAGCCTATACTCTCTAAAGGACATAATAATAAAACATGGGGGAAACAGTCTGAGAATTTCTGTCTTTTTGATGGCTACCTCATCAAACAAACCAGGAAAATGTGCCATTTTAATGATACCTACAGGAGAAATGGCAACAGTTTGGAATTTGACCCAGAAATTTGCCAGAGCACAGGAATGACAAACTGAGAAAAATGCAGTATGCTTATGGGATTCTGAAAGAAGCCTCCTTCCTAGAAATTTATTAGCGAGAAACCAGAGCAACTTATATAAACAGAGGCTTTATATCTTCAACCAAATCTTAGTGATACCAGCTCTCCAAAAAAAAAAAAGAAAAAACTAATTCCCCCCCAAACTAGACTTCATCGCCTCTTTACCACTGTTTACTGTTCAGCTTGTCACCATCTGTGTATTATTACTATCATGACACACATGAAGCTGGACACTTGTGAAGGGAAGTGGATTATTCAGCTCATGGTTTTTCATGCTGACAGTTCAAACCACACAATCCTGGCTTTGTCCAGGGCCCGTGTGGCTCACCACTTCATGGCAGATGGCATTATGGTGAAAATTTTGGACAGGGAGGGTTAGAGGGAGAGGTCACAGGGCAAGTTGGAGAGAGGGGGCGTGTCCTGTCTTGTGGATTTCCATGAGGTCCCATCCCCTTAGCATCCTTCCACTGCCATAACTGAGCCCAAAGCTTGCATCACATGAGCCCTTGGAGAGCACACTTAAATACATCCCAGCTGAAGGAAGCACAAACCCAAAACGACCGATCCTGTTGCTCAGTGAGATGAAGGCATGTTCTCACAAGCCCCAGGAGCCTGATAAAGACACCAGTCCTTCCAAAGGAGCCTCAGATGAACGAAAGTGGAAGGAACTTTTTACACTCACTCCTTTCTGCCCTTAACATGCATAGACTGAATTGCCAGTTTCTCCCTCTTATGAAAGACTGATGAGGTGAAGGGTCTCATAGACGGAACTCATAAGGAGGCTTTCAACTCTGTGTGGTATACAAGGTTTGAGGCTAAGGCCACGAGGTGATGCTAACAGTGATTAGAAATTACCTGAAGAAGGTACTCGGACAGTGTCACCTCAGACACTGCGGCGGAGGAGGGAGAATACAGAAATGCTATCAGTCCAGGAGCAGTAGGAAAGAATCAGGGTACGGGTCTAGTTAGTGGAGAACAGAAATTTAAAAGGTGGACTTGGCAGAAAGGGTATTTAACATTGTCCATAACCAGGCAAGAAGGTGCTCAAAGGAAGACTACAGTAAGGCAACTGACACGGACGAGTGAATCGCTTTCTTCCCCCCAGTAGATGTAGTTGCATTTTATTTTTCATTCGTGAACTGAGGCGTCATGCAGTTCACAAAAAGGATGGCACCTTGTGTTAGGCGTGGGCGGAACAGCGCCTTTTGGAAGTTGGAGACAAGGAAGCAGGGAAAGATCAGTAGGGAAGCATATTGGCTAATGATAGCTGACTCCATGTTACTGTATTCATAAAAATTAAAACAGGGTCTGCCTTGCTACCTTCTCTCAGATACAGTGGAACCTCTTGTTTTTTAGAACATCTGGTCTCACCTGATTTTGGGCTCTATCTGCTTCCCTAAAATTTAAATCCAATTAAATGAGAATAATTATTCTCTGTTTGTTCTGCACTTCTTAAAAATTAATTAAATTCATTGGTACATTTTAGGTATATGTAGTGATCTCACTCATCGTAGGGAATTTGGACCTGTCCGTGATATAACAGGATTCTTTTTTATCTCATTCTCTTGCCCTCCCTTCAGTCCCCTCCTTTTTTATGAAAGCTTTGTTTCCATTTTTTCTTTCTTTTCTTATCATTTTTTTTCTTTTCCCTTCCTTTCTACCTTCCCCCTCCCTGGTGCCCCTTCCCACTTGAGCATTTTTTGGTCCTTACTTATAAGTGCTTTTGGTTTCCGAGTGAACTGCTTTTCACTGTTAAATGCACCAAAACATCTTCTGTATCAAAGTTGAAAGGCTATACTTTCAGGGATCATTTCTATAGTATGTATCAAAGTTGAAAGGCTTTACGTCTGTGAACCATCCCTGGCAGGGTATAGGGACACTGTGTGTGGTATCCAATACTCAGCGATGGCGTCATGGTGACACCAGGGACTCCTGGGACTTGCTTCATTCAGGAAGACTAGCAGATTTGGATCTTAGTGGGAACCCATCGTAGCTTCGCTGTGCAGTGGCTGCTTTTCCACATAAGAGTCTAAAGCTTCCTGTTCCCTGGTACCATGGTCTCTAAGGTCCTCCCCACGTCCCTGCCTTCATCTATTTTCCAGTTCACTCTCCTGCTTGCAGCCCCTCTGGATTCCTTGCAGGTCCGTCCTAGGTTTCTCCCCTCTCTGTAAAACCCTTTTTGTTTTGTCCTTCTAAATAAACGGAATGTTTTCTACTAGCACATGCTTGCAGTATGTAATGATCACATGCATTGTGGAAAATTGGTGGATGCACAGAACATCTCAGTTCCTCTGCCCAACCCCGGCTTCGGGGTTATTTCCTCCCCTCCCTTCTTGAAGTCTTCGCCCAAGTGCGATCTTGTCCCTGGGTCCAACTTTTATCACCTTGTTTGAGATGGGAAAGCACTTTCTTTTACCTTTGATTCTTTTTCCTGCTCAGTTTATATCTATTCCCCATTGCGCTCCTCGCTTCACACCCCCTAGATCACTCCTATCTTTATTTCATGTTGTTCATTTCTGGCAAGTGGTGTGTAAGCTCCATGTGGATAAGGATCTTTGTCGTAATTATTACTGATGCTTATAACAAAGTTCAGTACAAAAAATCCCAAGCAGGGTGAAGAGAAGACATTTTAGGGGAGGTGTGAGTTTTGTAAAATATGAGAATGTTATAAAAGAAAAAAGGGAAAAGAGGATTTGAAGGGTTTCTTGGGATCTATGTGTCTTTTTTGCAGTGTTTGAGAAGTACAAATATAGGATCTGAATTATTTTTATTTTGTACATCCCACGGGGTTTGCAAATATTAAAAATTTAATTTTTGTGCTGACAATACTTTACACTTCATAATACTTTGAAAGAGCAAATGAGAGGTACACAAATCTCTTTATTTCTCTCAGACTTGTAGATATCCAGTTGCCTCTCTGGGTGATTATTGTTGCAGACTTCCCACTTGGCACCTGTACATAATATTCTACATTTTGCCTTTTCACTTCCATATCAGTACACAGAGTCATCAGTGATCCCTCAGTATCCACCAAGGACTGGTTCCAGAATCCCTGGACCACCCACATTGATACCAAAATCCAAGGATGCCCAACTCCCAGATGTAAAATTGTGTAGTGCACACACATCTTCCTGAATGCTTTAAATTATCTGTAGATTATTTAGCATATCTATTGTAATATAAATGTTATGTAATTGCTACATTGTTTTAGTTAGATAATAAGAAAAAGTCTGTACAGCCTCAGTGCACAAACTTTTGAATATTTTTGTGTCTCGATGTATCTGTCTTGGTAAGTGTAGAGCTACTTCACCCCTTTTATTTCTGAGGTTATAAAACACCCATCATTTGCATACATTATATTTCCCAGTGCCCCCAATACACATTTGTTCTTTGGTATTGTAAACAGAGGTGCAATGAATATTTGTATCTATGCACATGATGCAGGGCATGAACTGTAAACAATTTTTCCCAGTTTGTCTTTTTATTTTTTTCATGGGTTTTGAGAATATATTTGCCATAAAAACAATTTTAAAATTCTAGCTTAGTGTGTTTAGAAGTCTTCCCTCACTTCAAGACACTAAGGACCATCGTTCACTTCTCTTTAATTCTCTTGTTTCAATTCATCACTTTTAAAATTTTGATGTTAGAGATTTTCTCACTCCAAAGAGGATACAGCTTTATATTTCCAATTCCTTGTCCTGAATAATCGACTTATCCACTGCCTGCAGCTTTGGAGTGAACTAAGTTATTTTGAATGAATCATTTGGGTCACAACTTTATAAATATTATAGTAATTGGTAACAGCTTTATAAAGATATAATTTGCATGCCATGAGATTAACCGAAGTGAACAATTTAGTGCACACTGTAATCCACTTTAGAATCCTTTTAAAATCCTGAAAAGAAAACTTATGCCAATTATCAGTCACTACTCATACAATATGCTTTAAAAGTATTAAATTGAACTGTGCAAATTTATGCAGATATGCACTACAGTATATTTCTTTTCACTTTTGCACTTCTTTGTAGTTGGAAGTCAAAGCTCTGAAAATAATGATAATCTTGAGCAGGTCTGTCCTAGATATCAATTATAAATGGCTTTCTTATTTTTCTGCAGAGATAACAAAGTGACAGGTCATAAGCATGTCAAGCACATATTTAAAAAAGTTATACATATATACATATACTTGCATGTTAATGTGTGTTTAGAATCTTTAGGGTAGGGATGTAGTGAGACTGTTTTTTAAGTTTTCTTAGTTGCAAATAGCCTTTGTTTTTGCTAACCTAGCCATGAAACACACAAGGAGAAATACTGATGAAATCAATACAAACACTGAGCTCCCAGAAAATGTGGTCATAGACTCAGAACCTTTTGTGAACAATGTGTTTTTTTCTTGTAGAAATAAAAGATGTTGGTGGAAGTGTGAAATGGTGCAACCTCTGGAAAACAGTATGGTGAGTCCTCAAAAAATATTAAATATAAAATTACTCTATGCTCCAGCAATTCCATATCAGAGCATACATCCCAAGGAGTAAAAACAGGGACCAAAACAGATATTTGCACACCTGTGTCCACAGCAGCATTACTCACAATAGCCAGAAGGCTATGGCATCAACAGAAGAGTGGAATGAACGAGGCACATTCTGTACATACAATGGAATATTATTCAGCCTTAAAAAGGAAGGAAATTTGATGCATGTGACAGGAGAGATAAGCCTTGAAGCCATTATGCTATGTGAAATAAGGCAGATACACAAGGACAAGGACCATGTAATTCCTTTCATAGGGTGTTCCTAGACTAGCTGCATTCATGGAGACAAGAACACTACTATTTCCCTACGGACTCATCCACACAGTAATAAAATGGCACAGCCAAGACTTGGACTGAGTTATGTTTCTTTCCAAACATTTGAGTTTTCCTCTACATCATGTGAGGGAAACTATAACACATTACTTCATGACAGAGGACTGGACTTGATTATTAATTCAACTTGAAAAGGCGCTTTGCCTGGAAATCATTAGAAGAGGATAGGTGACCAGGGAGAGCTGAAACAAGACATCTCCCTGGCCTCCGACGTGGAGATTTCACAATAGCAGGCTTTGTCCTTCTCTGGCTGCAGTAGGAGGGGCGCTGAGCTCAGGACAGGATGGAGAACTCAGCTGTCCAGCCCCGGTTCCTTCTTTGTTGCAGGTCCTCAGCTCCTTGCCTCTGGAGCTCTAATTTTCTTACGCGGGACTGCTTCCCTGTTTGAAAAGCTCCTTCTCCTATAACTGCTGAGGTCCTTGCAAGTTCACACAGCCATCGTGTGCTGTGGCTTCCATTTGCTTGCTAATTTCCCCAGTAAAGTGTAAACTCTATCATGGACATAGAAGGCAGAGACTGACCTATAGCAAAGGCCTAGCAAAGGTTGAATGAAGAAAAATACGTATTCGTTGGGGTTTATTATTACCAGCAGTTCATGATTCCTAAGTTTTGGTTGTTTCATGGTAAGTGCTATGACAGTTCTCCAGCAAAAACCTGATATTTGCAAAACATTTTACAGTCTACAGAGCAATGCTAAGTCTGTACCATCCTCCCAAAGGCCCTTTGTGATAGATTGGACAGGAAACCAGAGTGCAGAGGCCATTGTCTGCAGTCACAAATCTAGTGTCAGACTAGAAATTGAGACCTGGGTCTTCAGTTTCCCTGATTTTTCTTTCAGAATCAGCTGTTTAACACACCAAAATCTACCATAATGAAGATAGGTCATTGCATCTACATTTGTCAAAATTCTAAAAGACAGAGTAAACACCATACCGTGCTCTCAGCTGGTGGGTGGCTGCTGGTTCTCAGTGCACAAGAGACTGAAGATCTTTCATGAGAGCTCAGTGAAAAACTTGCTCTGGTACCAGGCAGAAGAAGAAATCCAAATTCTCCAAAATTTCCAAATAGTTGTGCTAAAAATAATCTAGTTTAGTCCCAAAGAGCCAGAGGCCCTGGAAGTCGTTCATCAAGCAAAGCTCAACTCAGGGACCAGTTAAAATTACACTCTTGTTTGGGATAAACTTTGAGTGCCTGCTTTTCTTGACTGGTAAGTTTATAGACTTCTCCATGTCACTGTACTATAGCCTCCTTTTCAGATTTGTGTGCTTAATTTTTCCCTCTTCATTTGCTTTCCACTGAGTGGATGATTCTGGAAAAAGAAGTTACTCACCACCTGGAAATCAGTTGTTAACTTAGAGAAAAGTGTCATTTTTCTAGTTGAGAGTTTTTGAGGTAGAAACTTTAAATTCTAGATATAGAATGGACTTTCAAGGACTAACAAGGAGCACTGTCCCTATTCTTGGTAAATATGGCAGGAAAGTGGTCCTTTGTGCTTCATGCTGTGAAAAGGGAGAGTGTTATAAATCCTGCAGTAGTGTTTTCTTTGTTCTTTGCTGAATGGATAAATGATTGAGTGGTTTTAGAAGATGAATATGTCTTTGTTCTTGCAAAGAACAGATCATAACAACTCGGAAGGCAGAGTGATTCTCCAAAGCCTAAGGCTACTTATCTTTGGTGCAATCAATTTCTTTGTTTCCGTCTGATATGTATTTCTTATATCTCCATGGTAACAGCAATCTATCATTCATGATGTCACTTAGGGAAATTAAGTGGCTAAAAAAAATCTTGTTTTCTCCCGCATTCTTCTGAAGCAATAACCCTGAAAGCAATGTTTCCAGCGTTAGGGAA
Source organism: Dinomys branickii (assembly GCA_004027595.1). Taxonomy (NCBI): domain Eukaryota; kingdom Metazoa; phylum Chordata; class Mammalia; order Rodentia; family Dinomyidae; genus Dinomys; species Dinomys branickii. The sequence goes on along the minus strand of PVLD010016190.1, from coordinate 15,726 downwards.
GTGAATGTTGACCACAAAATTGACTGAGAGTACTAGGGGGTCCCCACGCTAAGCTTTGTTCCGCCCTCAGTACCACTTTTCACTTGGGAGGAAACGGTTTTTTGAGTTTTTTGGCTGTCAAATTCTCAATGACATCATGGCATTGTAAAATAACATCTTGAGAACAGAAGATAATCCAGTATGTTCTCTAAATCAGAATGTGTTCTTAATTGCATAGATTTCCTGGGTTTTCTCATCTTCAAAATAAAATGGTTGTTCATATTTTTTTTCTAATCTTCTTTGCAGTTCTTAATCTTTCCTAACAGAATGTTGGTACCGAATGTCCGTTACTGACAAGCTTAATCTCAGGTGGTCCAGTTTTTCATATGCTCATTTGCTTATAAGATATCACTTCTTAAGTGTGGTTTTCTCATTCATTCATTAAATGAGTTCTCTGTGAGGGAACTGGGATGAAATTGTAGGCCAACAAATGTTTGGATAGATAGATGTGCTCTTCTCTTTCTGACTTCCTTTGGCCAAGCATTGATATTCATATTTCCTTTTTGTGTCATTTCCCTTTAGTGTTGTTTATCACATTAAAAATTTTTATATTTTTTATGGATATGTATCAGTTGCACATATTAACGGGGTTCTCTGTGATATTTCCATTCTTGCATTCAACTTGCACTGATCAAACCCTGTCTTCCTCTCCACATCTCCTGTTCTCACCCTGGCCAGCCCCTCTACCACACTCCTGATGAGGACGTTTCTTGTATTGTGAAAGTAACATGGTATTTTTTTCTGTTCTGCATATTCAATTTTCCTCTTTTAAAAAATTATGTTTCATTTAAACTTCATATAATCTTTCTGCATTTATTTTTCTTTCCAGAGAGATGAACCTCTGGAATAGTCTCTTAGAGCATTTAAATCTCAGATGTGGATACAGCTTGTTGGCATCTAGTTCATTTGGTTGTTTTTGTACTCATTTTTGAAGCAGTAGTGAAAAACGATGGGTCAAAAAACATGCTGAAGGGAACACTGGCTTTGAGTAAGAAACTAGATCCCATCTTTACATGTCACTCACCCCATGGCCAAGGTCTCATTCCATTTTTTTCGAAGCAGCTAGATTTCCCTCCTAGCTTGTGATTTTGTTTTTAGTTTTTATTGATTTTTCAACCAAATTCAGTTCAATTTGTTCTGTCATCATTCCCAGGGCATCTTCCCAGCTCTTGAAAAAGAAAAATGTTCAGGTTTGTAGCATTTGCAATTTCCTGGATATAAATACTCCACTATAGTCAGTTTTAAGTTGCTAACCTGACATTTACTGAATACAAAATTGGGAAGGCATGTGCAGAAATTGGCTCTTACTGGGTTTTCTAAAATGACTTCACATGCCACTGATGTTTCTCTCATTCTCCCTCACACATGTACCATTTGAATAGGTACTAGATTTATTTTACAGGATGATTTAGCTGATGTACAAGGCACACAGTGTGCTAACACACTGCAAGCACTGTTTCCTTTAATCTTCACAACATGATTGTCTCATCTTCCTTTCACAGATGAGTAATCCAGGTAGTGAACACAGCACACAGCTAGTGCACCCTGCTACTGGGCATGTCACCTCCCTAAGGTACTGCTAACTTCATAAGACCAGGTTTCTGCATCCAAACAACTTACAACTGGGTGGACGCACAGTTGTGTCTTCCTCCTCCCTGCAGATGCATCACAGTCTCTGAGGAATGTGATCTCCTCTTTCTAGTCTCAGAGCCTTGCTTACTTCATTTCCTAAAGCTGCAAGTCCTCACCAGCCATGTCCTCTCCATGCCCCCTTTCTACCTGTTTACATTTATCTTCCTTATGCATGACTTCCTCCAGAGGGTTTCCCTGGTATTCTCTCTCAAGTAGGCGTGAGGCTTCCTCTGAACTTTGTTAACTTGTTACGTGGACCTCTCTTAGGCACTGGAGCTCACTGCTTCTTAACTACTTCTACTGCATTAGCATACACTTGCTCAAGACTCAGTTTTATTTGATAAAAGCTCTGTGGGTGATTTTGATGGGCAAACAGGCTTTGAGAATCTCTGCCTTATCTACACCTGCTCTCATGGTGTCCTGTCTTGTTAGCCTTTCCAAACTCAATCTTCTGGCCTTTCCTGTCTTTTCTCCTATTGTTTTATCCATGAAGCAAATATTTATTAAGCAGTTACTATGTTCTGGGTGCTGCATGCTTGGTCTTAGAGCAAAAGTAGAGGGAGCCAAAATCCAGTGGGGAATGTAGATACCCATCCAAGAGTCACAGAGCTAGTTTCGACAGGGTATTAATTGGAAATTCCATCCTCTTGGCATGTGAGGAACCAAAGTAGAGAAAAATGGGCAATCGTTGTCCACACATCTACTTTACATGCTAAGGATCAGCTGGCTCTGACACTGACTATATCCACTTTCAATTCACAGGAGAGAAAACTAGAAGTGCAACAAGGACTAGTGACTGCAGAGGGGAGGTGAAGGTAGAGCCTGGGGTGAGCTGCTGAGGCAGCGGTGTGAGCTGGGTGAGCTGCCAAGGCAGCGGTGTGAGCTGGGTGAGCTGCTGAGGGAGTGCTGAAGTGTTTCTCCCCTTTCTTCCTACAGGGGTGGGGGAGGGAGGAGTGTCCCTTCAGCCACCCAAGTGACAGAGGATCCCAAGAGAAGTTACTGAGAAGAAGAGGGTGCCCATAAGAAGAGAACTCTGTGCTTATCCTGCTTTCTAGTGAGCTCCCAATAGAGCTGTGAACCAGAGCCTTGCAGTGGAAGAGATGAGACAGAAAGGCCTGGGGAGCTGGACCCCTCACCACAAGGAATGCTGAAGGCAGGAGTCTCCCCTGGAAAGCAAGAGAGCAGGGGGAGGGTAGTTACTGGAGAGGCAGATTGTCTTGAAAAAGGCAGAAGTTGCAACTGGGCCATCTAGATGGAGCCTCTTGAGCCAACAAAGAGTCCTTCCAAGATAGGGAAGCCATTGGAATTCACTGAGTGCAGAAGGCGAGGTGGTGAGGGGCAGCCCAATGCTAACCAAGGAGTGTGTCGCCGTGCCAGGAAGCTGTGTAGTGTAGGGCTCCCACAGGAAGCTTCTGCTCACCCTGGGAGTCTGCTCAACCTGCAAGAGACAGTACATGTGGCCGGCATGGGCAGTCAGCAGAGGACAAAGCAAGTCACACTAATTAAGGAACATGATCAATTTTCTAATTCTCCCACCCTCTGCCCTGACTCTAGAGGTGCTGAAAGTGGAAGAGAGGACAGTGGAGGTGGGGGAAGACTGAAAGGGTGCAGCATGTCTGGCGCTCAGGCCAGAAGGGACGGGCTTTCTACTGGCTGTGAAATAGAAGCTCTGATTTATATTAGTCACAATGGGCTAATAAAACAGTTCATGTAACTGAAAGTTACCAGAATTTATCTCAGATGTCCTCAAAGGGTAGGGAAGAAAGAACTGACAGAATGTGACATTCTAGAACAATGGATGGGAGAAAAATGGAGTTGCTGCCTACTTACGGCTTATGAAGGCTCGATAAGACCATTTGGTCTACTCACTAACCTTCGGAGTTCTCTGAAGGAAAAATATAGAGAGGTATGGGGCATTTCTCAGGGAAGCCCAGCTAAGTCTACAGGTTGGATAATATTTGTCTATGACACAAAATAGGAAACAAGAGTAGGCACTGAGGTAGGAAAATGCTTTCAGCCTGGGAGAAACCATGTACAAAACCCTGATGTAGAAAAGGACGGTGTTCATGGAGGCCACGAGAAGAAGCGAGAAGAACATGCACCTGGAGGGTGCACCTACACCAGGCAGGGCTCTGCTGGTCTTTATCTTGGGCGAGTAGGAGACCTTGAAGGACTGTGAATGGGTTTTATGGGCGCAGCTATCAACCCTTATAACAATAATGAGTGTGATGCAGCTAGCAGTGGTGCTTGCGGTCATGTATGTGTCACCCAGCTTTAATGTCACCCGAGGGCAATAGTGCCTCACTGACACCGTCTTTCTTCTTATACTCCTGTTCTCCCCATCCTTGCATTCCTTTTCCAGCAAATTCCAGGCATCATATCATTTATTCCATAATTATTTCTATAAAACCTAAGAACTTGCATCATCTTAGATAATAAAAGAGTTGTTGACACCATGTAGCTTTATTGGCCCTGGAGGCCCTTTAACCAAAAATGAGCATGCTCTAGTTGGGTCAAAGACAGCCTAAAAACATGTCACTTAACAAACTACTCTGTGATGTACTAAAAGTTCAGAAATGTGATTTTTATGTGGCCATCAGGATTTTTCAGTGACATCTTCTGAGTGTAGAGAACTCTCTCATGACTTGTTTTGGCAATTTTAGGACTTGGGTTTGTTATAGGCCTCTCTGTGGGCCTTGGGTTCTTGAAGGAATGTGGTAAAGGGCTGGTCTTCAGTCCCCAGCATGTTGGGAATGGTGATGTGGCTGCCAAGGGGTCCAATTTTTTCTTTTACTAACAAAACCTGTCATGCTGCCTTAAGATTGTTTAGAAAACACTAGAGAACGGGCTCTGTTTTTAAAATGTTAGTTCATTTCAGAAACTTGGAATGCAAAGGGGCAGATAGGGTGACTTGAACTGCCTCTAAAGGTTGAAGAGTCATTGGCCACAGAGTTGTGCATGTCACCCTGGAGTGTGTCTGAACACAGTTTGGCACTGCTGCTCCCAAATTTTTTGCTGCGCTGACACAGGAAACAGGCAACACAAATGTGCAGAATGACAGCAAAACCTTTATAAAGCCTGCTTTGCCACCTCTAAGCCTCTCAATTGTGCAGACTTCAGCTTACTCACTTTACTGAGAGATGTTTAGGATGGCAAGGTGACATATCTTTGAGTGATGGACAATAAGACAGTAGTCCCACTTATCAAGAGTTACTATGGGAAGACACTTGTGATTGTTAATTTATGTGTGGACTTTTCTGGACCACAGAATGAACAGCTGATAGATGGTTATTTCTGGGTGCTATGAGTGAAATTTAAAATGTCTCCCCAAAGCCTCCTGTGTCTGGAAATTGATTGGTTAGCGAGGGCACGTCACTCATCCGTGCATACATCTGTGGGTGAGTTCAGTAGCAGTGCGCCATCAGAAGGTGAGCCCTGCTTGGAGGTGGGTCAGTGGGGCTACGATTGGGAAGGGGAATTCCTGTCCCTGGCTCCTTCCTTCTCTTTCACTGCTTCCTGACTGTCGTGGCTTTGGCAGTTTCCCTCAGTCATGTGCTTCTGCCATGCTGTTTCTGCCTTGGAGCGAGATGACCATGGGTTGAGACTGTAAGCCAAAATGAACCTCTCTTCCTTCAAGTCATGGGTGTAGGGTATTTTGTTCCAGGGATGGGACAGTGGCTAAGACACGGGGTGGGTCTGTGAGAATGTTTGTAGAGGAGATTAGTATTTGAGAGTTGGTAGGCTGAGTAAAACAGATGGCATCCCCAGTGTGGGTGGCTATCAGTCACTCCACTGAGGGCCTGGGTTGAACCAAAAGTTGGGGGGGGGGATTGAATTCATTCTCTGACTGATTTGGTGATACATGGATCTCCTACCCTTGGTGCTTTTGTGTCTTGAATCTTCACGCCTGGACTGGAATCTTTACTGTCAGCTCTGCAGCTCTAAGCTTTTGAGCTATATCACTAGTTTCCCCCAATCTTGGAGATGGGAGATCATGGAGCTTCTGACCTTCCATAATTACATAAGCCAATACCTTGTGACATATCTATCTATCTATCTACTATCTCTATCTTTCTATCTTTCTCATTTGCCCATGAGGTAGGGGTGGTGGCTTCCTTACATATAAGGTGAATAAGTCAAGATATAGATGGATACCACTGATGAGGAGCACAACTGAATTTCAAGGTCTTTTTTTTTTTTTTAAAGAAGTGGTTACTGTATTTATTGGATAAAATGCAAGAACTGTGTATGTAATTTTTCTTTTTGAGACAGCATCTTGCCATATATTCTAGGCTGGCTTTGAACTCACTGTATACCCCAGACTGACTTGGAGCTTGCAGTGATCCTCTTGCCTTAGCTTCCTGAGTGCTGGAATTATAGGTTGTACCACTACACCCAGTTAAAATGTTTTCTCATGAATTGGTGTCAGTCAGCTTTCCCATCGCTGGGATAAAATAGCTGTCACGTGTATCTTAAAGGGGAGTGGTTTAATTTGACTCATAGATTCTGAGGATTTAGTTCGTAGCTGGTTGTTTCCAAGGCAGAAACGGCATAATGGAGGAGAGCTCCTATGATATGGGGGCCGGGAGGAAGAGAGAGGAGGACAAATCACACTCTTCCAGATCACGCCCCCTGAGACCTCCTCTTCTGATGAGGCCGCGACTCCAAACTTCAGTCAGCTAAGAAGGCATCAAAGCACTATCCACTGCTGACTATAGTGCCTGAACAATACAAGCCTATCAGAAGATTCTGAAAGGTGTCCCACCTCTCTACAAAAGACTTTTGGGGGACACTGTAGCTCTAAACCGTAGAATCTGTCTTCATGACATCCAATATCAATAGAAATCTTCAATTAAAATGCATCTGTGAGTTTAGTGTTAAAAAAACAAAGAATGATGTTAGAAGATAATGCATTTTCCCTAATCCTTTGGTCAGGAGGACAGATTTTCTTAAATTCTTTCATGTTCTCCCATGCCATTTTATTTACCCCAGGGAAGGTGGGATGAATTATTTTATAGGCAAATTTGGAAAGAATAGATAGGCATATACTGCTCACTAGACCAGAGATGGAAATCTGCTCAATTCCAAGGAATCCGGATTAAAAACTCCTTTGTCATTATATCTAAAATATCTTTTATAGAAAAATAAATTTATTGAGGTGTAATTTGTGATAAGATTCATTATTTTCATATATATACATTGAGAAATTTTCATCAACTATACAGTTGTATAACCATTATCACAATACAGATTCAGAACACTTCCATCTTTTCCAAAAGGGCTCCTCCTGCCTCTTTGTAGTTAATTTCCCCCACCTCAGCCACTGGCAACCATCTTATTGCTGACCTTTTAAAAGAATATTTATTCTTTGATATTTGCCTTTTTAAAGAATATAATATAAAGGAAGTCACCCAAAATGTGGGCTTTTGGATCCATCTCCTTTCACTTAACACACTACTTTTGAGAGTGTTTCATTGCTGAACGGTAGTCTACCCCCTGGTTGTGGTGGTTTATCCACTTATCCATGTCCCAGGTGATGGACCTCAGCCTTATTTCCTATTTTTAGTTACTTTGAAGGCTGCAGTAGATGATATGTGGCCCCATACTTCCATTTCTCTCGGGTAAATATCTGGGAGTAGAATTTTTGGGCACTATGTGAAGAGTACATTTAACTTTATAGGACACTCCCAAACTTTTTCAAAGAGACAGTGTCGGCCATTTTGCATTTTCAGCAACAATGTATGAACATTCTAGTTGCTCGATGTCCTTGCCATCACTAGACATTGGTTTTTCTTTTGCATTTTAACCCTTATAGTGGGTGTTGGGTGGCACAACATTGTGATTTTTACCTTTGTTTTTCTAATGAAGTTGAAGGTCTCTTTATGTGATTGTTTGTTATCCATGTGTCTTCTTTCAGTTCAAATCTTTTGCAGGTATTGGATTGTTCATTGGGTCATCAGAGGAATTCTTTATATATTGTAGATACATATAGGATGTATTTTGTAACTATTTTTCTGTCTGTGATATGACTTTTTAGTTTTCAGCAATGTCTTTTGAAGAGGCTTGCTTAGTTATGATTATATATTATCCATCAATTTTTTTTTCTTTTATAATTGGTGTTTTTGTGTCCTATCTAGGAAATCTTTGCCAATCCAAGGTTACAAATATTTCTTCTGAGAAATTTACTTTGAGGTTTGTGTTGAGATCTACAATTCATTTAAAGTCAGTGTTTGTATATAGGTATTGAGGGTTTTCTTTTTTTTATATGGACAGGCTGAATATACCAGTGGACAATGGTCAGACATATAAACACAGAACTGTCATCCACATTCAGGCCAGGAAACCAATGTGTTATCTATAATATTTAACCCAAACAGCCAGCCTGCCATAAGTTATATTTGTAGATAGACTGTTACGTCTAATAATAATCCAGGAGCCAAACAATAACTTCTAAAACGATACGTCCCGAAAGACCAGGACTTGATTACTAGCTGGCAATTTCTCTAATTTTTGTCCAACTGGACAAAAATTGTAAGTCCAAGGAGAGAAATCACATAGAAAGCCAAGTTCTAGGTCACTGCCCCCAGGGTTCCCAAGCAGCAGAAACCTCTCTTTTGACCCATGACACTTTCCCACATATTTATACCCTTTGAGTCTCTGACAACACACAAGTGAAGTGGCTGACTCCCTTACACGTGGCGCTCTGACAAAGCTCTGTTCTCATCCGGTGGTCTTTGTTTATCTCCACAATGTGAATGTCAATACAACATTGTTTCATTTTTCAGTTTGTGTAAATCTCTGCAGGGAAGATGAATACTATACTTCTGGGTCCTTAATGCATGGGAGAAAATCAGCATCTACTTTTAAAGGATACATATCTGAGGAGAGGAAGTGAGGCTTCTAGACATGAGTCACATCTATATGTGTTACTCAGGTAGAATGGGAAACTTATAATGAACACTGTGAGCAATAGATCCTCACTTATTCAACTTTATGACACCTGTATATGGCCAAGGACTAGAATCTAGACATGCTCAACATGTACTAGTTGACTTAATGATTTCTTCTAGTTAGATGCTATGGTAAAAGAAAGACATTAGTCTTTAATATTGATTGAACTCTGGAGGTAACTTCTGATGAGTATGTATTAAGGGCCAAGTAAATACTTCTTTTTCTACTTTCCTCCTGCAACTACCTGGGTTTCAGCCCTGTTGTCTCCCAACTGACATCTTTCAGCACCCTTTTCGCTGTCCTCTCTGTCCTTGAAGATTTTTGTCTTCAAGTCCAGTCTCCAGTCTGCTGTGAAGGTGAATCCAAGTAGAAGCATTTAATAAATGAATATTTGCTAATTAATAATTAATAATATTATTTCTCTATTTACAACCTTTCCAACAGTTTACACTCTTTTTATTTGACCCAAAGAAAAAATAATCACCTATGATGACAAAGAATACACAATGTACAAACATGGTGAACATCTACTATTTGCTTGATATATATATGTATACACACACACACACATATATATATATACATATATATATATATATATATATATAATCTTTATGTTGAATTTCAACTTCATTCATAGGCAGTATCCATGTTAAAGTGCTGATTGAAACTAGACGTGTGATTTGAAAGCATTTGACTGAACTTCAACTGGATTTTAAACAAATAAAATTATTCATAACAGCAATGATAATCATACTAATGAAGGGATAGCTAGCTTGCATTTAATGCTTGCTATGTGCTGGTCACTGCAGCAGCGTCTGACATTTAGTTTCCTCTATTGAATGAGATCAATATGCCACATCTAAAGCTCTGTGAGGACAAGGAGCAAGGATTTGCTCATCAATAGATCAGACGTTGCTCATAGGAAGCCTTATAAATTGCCCGTAGCATGAACTTCATTACTCCCCTTGCACGTCTACATAAACTACAGCTTCAGGAGAGTGAGGAACTTGTCCCGAGGCACACAGTGGGTAACTACTGGAGCAAAGATGTAAAGCATTTGGTTTCAAATGGAACTTTCTAAGGTCCTAAGTTTCCACAGTAATTGCTTCTCCTGAAATGTCCAGCTAGACTGTTGGTGGGACACAAACAGCCAAGAAGTCCTGCTGGGATTTTCATTCTGGCCGGTGCTCAGTGGGTTGATGTGAGACAAGGCAAAGAGAAAGGAGGGAATCCTGGGGACAGTATGTCAACTCTGGCTTCTGAATGGCACCTTGGGGTCCTCTCCTGAATGAGGGTACAGGGAGAAGCTGAAAGGAAAGAGGGCCCTGAGACCTCATCTCCCTGGGAGAGGAAGTAGGCAGCTCCTGGCAGCCAGCTAAAAACCTTCATCTTATTAAGAAAGAAAAGAATCTGGCTCAAGGATGTCTAATTATGAAGAACTTGGCCAGGGGGCCAATACAAAGGAAAACTCACAGAAGGTGCAAACAGAAAGAGGGGTTCTTTGCCAACTCCTGGGTGGCACTGGTTGGAATGGGAGATTCACCTTCAAGTTGGATTTCCAGTACACATTAGCAGCCAAAAGCCAATTCTCACTTCCAGCTGGCTATCGGCTGCTTCTACTCTGTGGTCAGATGTGGTCTTTGCAATGGCTACATCTGGCTACCCAGGAGGCCATGGGAGGCAGGAAAGGGGCCTATTTGAAGTGTTACAGTTGCAGGCAAGAAATCTGCAAGGGTCCAATAGTCAACACCGACTACTGAGACTCCTAATATGAAGTTCATAGCACCCACTTACTGAGCACTTTTTACACGCCAGCTACTGTGGACCCTGTGAGGGAGGTGAATTAGGGAAGTACACATGTGGAAACTGAGGCATCTGAGTAAGGGATTTGTCCAAAGTCATGCTTCTGTGCTCGGGCAGATTTGGCATTCAAACCCAGATTTGTCTGACCCCTCTCACACCGAATCCTTAGTTTAAAATGAGGGCGGTGATAATTCTTAGTTCCTTGGATTATTGTAAAGGTTGCAATAATTCATAGGAAGCAGGCCATACATTTCTTTGCATATAAGAAACAACAATCTAAGAGCCTCAGATGGGTTGATAGCATTGTTATGGTTGCGCTGCAGTCTGATTGTTAATTTTTGCTAAGTTCCATGGTCTGTAGTGTGTTCTTTGTGCTTCTCATTTTGGCATCTGAAAACTGTCCAGAGGCCCATCCCTGATTTCAAGGAGCTCAGGTCTAACAGTGGAATGGCTGTTCAATGAATTAAACCTTGCCGCCTGAGAATTTTGTGACATGAATACATAACCATAGTGATGATAATATTAATGATACTCATAGCTTACATGGAGTCTTCACTAAACATTAACATTTATTATATAACCCTCCCTAGATTCCCTTCATTTTAGGCATCTCGGGCCTACCCAAGTGTTTTCAAATATCTACCCAGGTAGTAGAAGACTCATTTCCCTGCTTTACTTCTTTCAGAACACATGTGAGGCATTCTGGCCAGGGCCCATGAGCATGAACCAAGTGCAGGGCCAGCAGCTACCAGAAAGCCAACAAAGGCAAAGAATTAGTGGCAGGTGGCACCGCTTGCCCACACATCCCATTCCAGCCAAAACAATGTTCTCGGCAGACTCTATCATAGTGGAGAAAAAGCTGGAAAATCCAACAATGACTCATGTGCTGGGGAGGAAAGCTGAGCATTGTAGTTTGGCTGAAAAAAAAAGTGACAAACACACTGGAATATTATCCTAGATTCTAAATTAGTGAACTCTCCACATCTCTCTTTCTATTAATGCCCCTTCATTGCAGCTGATGGAGTAAGGACACTGACTTTGAATGTGACCTTGGGCAAATTGTCTTGGACAAATGACTCTGGAAACTTTCTGTTCTCTTCCATAAATTGAAATATTTTAAGAAGTCCCAAACAACTGAAATTGTCTCAAAGTTCAGTGGAATAATGTATCTCATTGGCTGACAAATTTGTGCTGCTCAAGCAATGTTGATTTCTGTAGGTGGGGAAGGAGAAGCTTTCTTTTTGCAGTGCTGGGGATTTAATCTAGGCCTCATGCATGCTCAGCAAGTGCTTTACCCTTGAGCTACATCCCAGCCCAAGGTTAGCAGTTTTAAGTCTGACACATTCATCTCCACTCTTGCTAGGGTTAGGAAAGGCATATCTTGACATCTTGGGGGGCACTATGGTTGGGTAATCTCATCTAGGTGATCATGACAACTCTCTCCAAGGATATAACTTCTGAGCTATTTCTTGAGACCCGAAAGATGATTGTGCGGTACCTAGGAAAGTAAGATAGGATTGACTGGGTTTTCCTGTAAGAGCTAGCGACTTAAGTAAGAGCCTGGCACTGACAGATATCAAGGTGTCTTGGAGAAAGTGAGAGGAAGCTGCTGATGCTGGAGGATAGGAGAGGAAGGAGGAACAGTGAGAGATAAAGAGTGAAGGCCATGGCAGAGGCTGACTGTGTGCAACCTAAAAGTCCCTTGGAACCATGGACTTATGGATAATAAGGAACCAGTGAAGAGCATGTTTGAGAGGAAGGAAGGGTACTGTGTGCTCATTTTATAGTTTATTTATTTTTAAATTTTTTTATTTTAAAGAAAATAAAAAATTAAAAATAATGCAGATTTTCAAAACAAAATGATAGGAAATCAACCATGGTTGTTCTATTGCATATCATTCTCTTCAAAGTAGTTGTTCAGGTTCCCAGCTCTATGCAAGCAAAATTGATAAAAAAAAATTAAGCATTAGCTGTTCCTTTCAATAAACCAATAGAATTTAGTTGTATGTTTATCTTAGCTATCTTGTGTATGCATAGATATTTTTCCCTTCCTTCTCTCTTTCTTTACTCTTTTTCCTCATCCTAATTGTTCTTTCCTTTAGAGCAGCTTCTTTCCCTTTCACAATATCTCTTGTACCCTTTGGATCTTATTTACTCTTTCAGTTTCTTACACTAGGGAGACAATATGATGTTTACACATGCGGGTCTGATGTAGTTCACTTATGAGTATGATCTGTAGCTACATCCATTTACCTATAAAAGCCTTGAGTTTATCCTTTATAGCTGAGTAGCATTCCATTGTATGAAAATACCACATCTTTTTTATCCATCCATCAGTTAATGGGCATTTGGGTTGTTTTCAAGATTTAGCTAAGACAAACTGTGCTGCTGTAAACATGGGTGCACACATATGGCTGTGGGTATGATGTTTTCAACTCTTCTGGAAAAATACCCAGAAGGGGAATAGCTGAGTCAAATGGGACATCTAATCCTAGCTTTTTGAGGAATCTCCACACTGATTTCCACAGTGGTTGCATCAGTCTACACTCCCACCAACAGTGGAGAAGTGTTCCTTTTCCCCCAAAGCTCCTCCAGATCTTGTTATTGGTTGATTTCTTGGTGATAGCCATTCTTACTGGGGTGAGACGGAATCTCAGTGTTGTTATGACCAACTATGTTGAACATTTTCTCATATATTTATTTGCCATTGATATTTCTTCATCTGAGAGGTATATATTCATCTCAGATGCCCATTTTTTGTTCGGGGGGGACTGATGATTTTGGGGGACTGATGATTTTGAGGGACTGATTTTTTTTAACTCTCTGTGTGTTCTAGATAGAAGTCCTTTGTCTGAGGGACAGTTGGCTGAAATTTTTTCCCAACTCATGGGTTGTCATTTTACTGTTGGTGATTTCTTTTGATGCGTGCACTCATTTTAGAAAGGGCTCTTGGACTGCTGTCTGGAGAAGGACTGGAGGAAGCAAGCAAGAAAGGGCTCCAGTGGACAGCACCTTTGACCAATATAGGTCAGAAAACCACCCAGTAATAGATAAACTACAGGTTCAGGTGTGTGTGTGTGTGTGGGGGGGGTGTGCTCACATGCATGCATGTGTGCATGTACATGTGTGATATCCTCCGGATATTTTTTCTGCTAATACTTTACAAAGTTTTTGATGAAAATACATATGCTCCCTTTTACCCCAGCATGCATTTCCTGTACTCTCCATGCCCAGGGTAATTGTTACAAGGAGTTACCTTTAATTTTAAATGTATATTAAAGAAAAATTGTAAAAAGCAAAAGGTAGAAAAATTAGAGTAACAATTATTCATAGTCTAACTTCCATATAATCACTGTTAACATTTTGGTTTATTTTTACTATCTTTGTTCTCTGTGTTTTTATTATCTTTGTCCTCTGTAACAATGTTCAATATTGTTAATATTGTCTGTACAGTCTTGCTGCTGCCTTTTCTTCATCCCACTGTTATATCATAAGCCTATTTGCTATGATTTCTTGGAGGCACTAATGGATGAATAATATCCTTGGAGTAATTCTGTAATTTATTTAATCTCCTTCCTTCGTATTATTGTATAATTAAACTATTGCCATGGTTTTTCTAACCTAAATGAGATTACATTGAAAGCTTGTATGCATATGCTTTTATCCCTATTCAGGATTATTTCTGTAGGATGGATTCCCAGAAAGGGAATTACTGAGTCAAAAGGTTTACATGTTTTATGTCTCTCTGGATATGTGTTGCTAAACTGCTTTCCAAAAGGCTGTTTGCGTTTACACTACCACATCGTTGTACAAAAGCAGAGTCCAAGAGACTGTGAGTTTCTCAGCAGTCAGGCACCTTTTGTCCCTGGAACACAGACAAAGCCACAGAATCTGAGATTTGGAAGTAGCTTTGAATGTGGGTGAAGCTAATCTCCACATAGGCTGAACGTCAAAGCTTGTCCTCAGTAGTATTGGCAATTGCACCATGTCTGGGTTGGGTGGGATCTCAAAAATCATTTTACATGAAAGTCCCAAAGTTTACACAGTCTTAGCCAGGGGCTAAGCCTTGTTCCCTTGTAACATCACAGAACTCATACCATGCTAGGCTCACTATAGGCAGCCAGTCTTCCCTGGCAGAATTGGATACAGGTGATCGGACACAGAACTTGCAGTGAAGTTATCATCTCATTGTCTCCATGGACTGATGGCTCTAGTAGGACCAGAGCCGTCACCCTGTGATGTGGCCAGCGCTCAAAGCACCAGTGGCCCTCACCCCCCAGCACTTCTCTTATATGGGGTTCTTGAAGCATGGGGGACTCTTTAAAAACTCCCAGGAACCCATATTGGGTAATGTTGTCAAGCAATCAAGATATTTGGGAAGAGTCATGTGACCAGAGATGTCACTTGACCAGGGGCGAGCCATTTGGCTAGGGAAATCATGTAATTGGGGGAGGAGCCACATGACCAAGCAGGTAGAGTCCATTTCTGTCTCCCTCACCCAAGTTGTCAAGCCCTTCTGACCCTCCCTGATGGCTCTGCACTAACCCAGTCCCATCTGTAACTTTGCTCTGGCTTTTTTTCTGTCCTCTGCCCTCTGCTGTCCCTCGGTCTGTCTAGAACCTACCCTGATTCCCGACATACCCAGAAGCTGGCTGTCATAAACCCAGTGCATTCACTGTGCCTCATCTCTTTGGTACCAGCCACTGGACATTTGCTGAAGATCAGAACTTGGCACACGGCGCTTCCGGGAAGATGGCGACCAGGTAGGCAGCAGAGAGAGAACCTCCCAGAGGATTACCACCCAAACAATGAAATATAGCAATATGAAGACAGAAATAAGGACTTCCAGGAAGAAGACGACCAGCCAAGAGAGCGAGTGCGGAGGGAAGAACGGCTTCAGCTCCTGAACCCGACAGAGAACGCGCTACTGGGACAAACTGCGCCAAACCGGGCAGCGCTCCGGGATCCCGCTCAGAACCCCACCCCCGCAGCCAGCACTGCGCGAAACTGGAGCAACAGTGACTGGCCGGTGGGATTTCTCAGTCGGGGAAAATTTCCATCCAGGGAAAAACATCTGAACGGCACTCCTGTCTGCACGATCACAGGGTGAGTTAAATGCGCGCTCTAACCGGTTTTTCCTGAATCGGGAAGAAGCTCAGCCCAGCGAGAGACATCAAAGTAGCTTTAAGGACTGCGGGATCTCCCAGGTGGGAAGACCTACTTAGGCGCCTCAACGGGTTTTGTGAGGGGGGAAGGAGCTCCACCCAGGGAGGAACACCTGAGTGGCCTGTCTGAAAG
>PVLD010016189.1:0-45803 GCA_004027595.1 Dinomys branickii | reverse complement strand
ATGCAGTCAGTGTTTTAAAATCTCCCATGTTCGTTTTCAGCTTTTTGAAAGTATAAAGAATGCCATGATAAACATTTTTATTTTTTCATCTTAGGTCCCATCTCTGATTATTGCTTCTAGGGTTAAAATACTAAACTTGGTCCTACTACTTCTTCCAATCTCCTATCCACTTTTTGATTAGGGTGCTGCTGCAGTTTGAACCCATGGCCTCCTGCACATCAGACATACATCTAATACTTTATTTTGATTAAACATACTTAGGGTTTCTATCATTTACTTTTATTTCTACAAACACTCTAACACCTTTACTATGTGATGTCCGGCTTTACAAATGTATTTTGCTGTCCAGCTATAAGAAATTGGCAGTTATACTTTCCACCTTCTTTCCTGTTTTAATCCTAACTTTAGTAGCTACTTCTACTTCTATAACCACAGATCTCAGTTTTTCCTACAGTGTTCCCACACAACCCTACTGCTGTACTTTCTCTGCTCGCTGGTATTTGCCTTTTTGCAGTTTATCAAAAAGAACCTAAGGGTACTACTTACCTTGCGTTTTTACACTGTTCAAAAACAGCTGGTCACTGACTGACTAGATTCTAGGCCACATTTTACTTTACCTGGTAACTCACAAGCTTTGTACCACTGTCCTGTGATGTGAAACACTCCCTCGGCAGGATCTTAGTCTCCATCCTCACCTACAGGTAATGTGACCTTTTTCGTGGGATGAGCAAAGGACGCAAACATTCTTTACCTATGAAATCCAACTTTTGTTAAACTAGATTATTTGCCAATGTCGATGACTGTATATTATTTTCCTTAGCCTTCATATGGCCTTTTAATCGATAAAATGAAGATTTTTCTTGAGGAAAATTTTCCTTCTTTACTTTTTTTAAAGAGAGAAAAACCAATAAAAACGATTCAGAATTTCAAAACAAGATGACAGGAAATTCATAATGGTTATTATATTGATATTGTTATCTTCAAAGTAGTTGCTCAGATTATCAGATACAGGCATGCAAAACTGATCGAACAATGTTAGTAACTGTTCCTTTCAATGAACTAATAGAAATTAGTAGTACAATTACGTTAGCTACCTTGTATATACACACGTATCTTTTTTTCTCCTCTGCTCCACCCCAGTTCTTTCCTTTTGAGCAGTTTCTTTCCCTTTCACAGTATCATTGGACTTTGGGGATCTTATTTACTCTTTCGTTTTCCTACACTTGGGAGACTAATGTTTACACATGTGGGTCTGATTTATATCACTTATGAGTATGGTCTCAAGTTGCATCCATTTACGTATAAAAGCCTCGAGTTTATCTTTCTTTATGGGTGAGTGGTACTCCACTGTATAAAAATACCACATCTTTTTTATCCATTCCTCAGTGGGTGGGCATTTGGGCTGTTTCCAAGATTTAGCTATGATGAATTATGCTGCTATGAGCATGAATGCACATATATCACTGTGGTGTGATGTTTTCGTTTCTTCTGGGAAAATACCCACAAGGGGAATAGCTGGGTCGAATGGGACCTCTAATCCTAGTTTTTTAAGGACTCTTCACAATGATTTCCACAGTGGTTTGAGGAAAATTTTCTTAAAATACACATTTGAGTATTTTTGTGTTACAATGTTGCATTCTGTATTTCCCAAACTACAGTTATCCGTTTTACTGTCTTTCATACTTCACTTTGCTCAACTTATAAAAAGCCTGCCATCAAACTATATGGAGGCTATCACATTTTACTGAGTTTTCAACCTTGCCAATTTTCTTTTCTGCCTCCAACACTGCCTTTGTTTTTCTCATTTCGTCTCCTTTTTTCCTGCGCTGCCAGGCTAACCCTATACTGTTGTCTTACTACTTCTTCTGAGCCCTGAACCAATTAACTTTGTCTTTTATTTTAAAGATGCAATTGTTTTCAGGCCAGCAGTTTTTTATGGCTTCACTGTCATCCTTTCCTGTTTCTCTTCTCCTTTCTTCTGGTAGTGTGTTTGTATACGGTGCTCATTTCTTTTATTGTTACTTACCTTGAATGCGCTCTCCCTGGACCAGTTATTCGCAGAAGTACTGGGGAAGGAGAGCACAAGGGCATGTTCTAGAGTAGAAGGCAGTTCTCTGGTACATAAGAAAGCTCTCTGTACATATGTGTACAAGAGAAAGAACGTGAGAGGACAAGCGGAAGAAAGTCTCTAAATATTCCTTCTTCCAGATGTCGGAAGCAGGCAGAGAGCAAAGGGGCAGTCAGAATTTCTGACCTTTGCCTCAGCACGAGGGGGTTATCTCCAAAGATAGTGTGTGTGAGGTCTCACTCTCTTCCTTTCACGCTGGATCACGTCACCAGCCAATTCAAGAAGTTCCCACTGACTTCCTGGGTATCCTGAGCTCACTGTGAACAGATCTACCTTTCTGTTTTATTAGTTTTATCTAAGACCTCTTCCTAAGAGGATTCCCTTTAACCTCTTTTTGCGTATGTTTGGCAGCCATTTCTGCAGTATTTCTTTGGGGTTACAGTACTCTCTCCGAAAAGGTTCATTACACCTGTCTCTCATTTTCTGTGTTATGTCAGGGTCTTTTCAGATAAAAGAGGGCACAATTTCTTTACTTTGCCATCTTAAAATCAGAAAACAATTCACATGAACTTACAGAGCTAGAGCCGACAGAAGCAAATATTGTAAGAAGTGATAAAGGTCAGTACTACCCAGAAGAAATGGTATCAACAGTGACGTAGAGTGTCTACAAGACCTATGGATGGTATATGTGAAGATAATAAAAAAGTCGTGACCGCTGCTCCCCAATCTGTGAGGACTGGCACCACGTATCAGCACTAACAGTGGTATTAGCTTTTGCAGTCAGCTGAAACCAGCTAAAATAGTATCGCTACATACTCTGATAAGGAGAGCTCCTAGGATTTCGGGTACTGGTATTCAATAGGAGTACGTTAACGAATTGTACACTGATTCCTAGTGAAATCTAAAGTGGCGTTCAGACTGCACCATCACTCAGCCTCTTCGAAGCCCAATTATTAAATGGGAAAGGCCTGTATCAGCCCCTACAGGTATAGAGTCCAAAATAATATCTTGCTGTTCTTGGAGCGTATCTCTAGTTTGCAAGTAATTCTTGCGTGAAATAAACCTCTAAAATATATTGTCAAAAACTTTTAAAAGATGATATCCAATTAACTTTAATTCACTATTTCTGTACTGCAAGTGCTCCGGCATACAAACTGCAAAGAAAGAATATATGCTTGTCAAAATGTTCTTAGCCAGGAGGGATGGCTCATACTGTCATCTCAGCACTCGGGAGGCTGAGGCAGGAGGATTGTTGTGAGTTACAGAGCAGCGTGGACTACAAAGTGAGCTCAAGGTCAGCCTGAACTATATAGAGAGACGCTGCCTCAAAAAGACAAAAAAAAGTTCTTTTTACTAGCACCATCTCTTCACTAGGAGTATAATGTAACCACTTAAAAATGACTTTTCTCTCAATGCTGAGACAAAATACCTGACATCCAAAATGAAGGAAGGGAGGCTTTATTTAGTTCACAGACAGTGGGGGTTTCAGTCCATACTTGGCAGGCTCCAGCGTGGCACAGGGCAGAGGGCTACAGTTCATGGCGGCAGAAGACAGCAAAAAACAAGAAGAGCAAAAGGGAGCAGTGGCGGAGAGGGCAGCCTCTTTCCCTCCCTTACACTGTACACAGGCTGCCCCCACGCAGGCGGAGCGCAGCACTCACAAAATCTCCATGCTCTCCTCCCTCACCGGCTCAGGATGAATACAGAGTACGCACCCTGGCTCGCTGCTGAGTCACACAGTTAACCTTCTAAACTTCTCACATTCGCACAATGAACAACGTCCCAGAAGGGTTAGGGCGTGGCCTTTTCACCCCAGGACGCCAAACCTCCAGATTCCCCGTGATGACACAATGTATCTATCAACCATAACAATGACTAATGCCACACTTTAAAAGAAGGGAGGCCAAGGCTTGTTGATACTTTTAAAACATCTGTCATTAACTTCCTCTTCTTTCATCGCTGTGAACCTAATTTAGACTTTAATTGCACCTAATGGCCTAACTTTCATTGGTATCTCTGGCTGTACTTTCTCTTTAAGTTGTTCACAGGTGAATCAAGTTATACCAAGAAAATTTCCAATGTTCCTCACCACTTACATATGAAGTTCAGAGCCCATACAATGGTTTGCAGGGTATCAATTCACAATTTGAACACAGGCTAACTTAGCAGGCTTCCTCCCATTTTACACATCTTACTATGGTTTCGCCCAAGTGTTTCTGAAATATGTCCCATGCTTTCCTGACTCTGCTTGTGCTCATCTTTTACTCATTCGTCTTTCTTGTCTGAAATGTTTTCATCTACTTCCACAAAACTATTCCTATCTCCTCTTAAATGACTTTAAATGAAGTCTTCAATGCTCTTCCCAAAGTAAAAAGCCACCTCTTCCCCTTCTAAACTTTTAGTTTCATGACAGGAGGTAAACACTTGTGTATTTACTGGCACTCAGGAGAAAAAAAAAGCTAAGCATTGGAGATAAAATGATAAATGAGATAAAATTCCCCATTTTCTCAGCGGTATAGACAGGTCTGGGGGCTCACAGCAGCAGAACAGCAGTGATGGCAGCGCTATGATGCAACCAAAGAAGAGGATGGGAAGGTTTTCCAATGGCGTAAGCCCCATTCCTTATGACCACCATGTCTATTGAGAACCATTAGTCTGAGCCAGGGGTGGTGGCACACAGCTGTGATCCCAGCTACTAGGGAGGCCGAGAAAAGAGGACTGAATGTTCAAGTTTAGTCTGGGCAACTTTGCAAGACGCTGTCTCAATATAAAAAGTTAAAAAAAAACAAACCCAGAAAGGTTAGGATGTTGTTTAGTGCGAGGCCCTGGGTTCAATCCCCAATCCTCCCCTCCCCACAAAATGTCTAGTTTGTGTAGATTAAATCAGAGATAAACCACAGACACTAATAATACAGTGCAACTGCTAGGAAGGATTAAGTACAGGTCACTACGGAAGCATACGGAGGCCCAACTAACTTTAAGGTGTTACCACTTTCTATTTTGAATAACACCTACTAGCGTACATGAATCATTCTTCTACCAGCCTAAAATGGACTGAACTAATATCAAGTAATAGGAAGTATGTTAATTATACTAAGATAAACTGCACAATGCTCAAGAGCATTAAAACTATTAAACAAAAGCCTTCTGTCCTACAGGAACTTTTATAATAAAACAGAGTATGAAATATTAAATAAATGATTGTTTTAGTTTAAAGCCAACAACTGGGTCCAATTCCCAAACTATAAATATTTAAATACAGAATGGAACCCAAACAAAAATATTATTTCTTTTTATACGTAACATTTTTGCTATCATAGCAAAAATACCAGTGTAATTTATTTTCTTATACTCAAGTAAATTTTAGCTTCCTAAAATTTATAACATAGTATAATATGTCTAACAGAGAAGAAGACAAAAGGTATTGTAGAGAATAAACTTAGTGGAAAGAAAGATGGCAAATGTTTGCAGAAAAAAGAGGGACAGTAAGGGAACTTAAAAGGTTTAATTAAAAAAAAAGTTTTAAGCAATGCAATATCTTAAAATTCTAATGCAAATATGCCATTAGTGTAAGTATCATATATTACAACTTAGAATTGTGCTTTGATGCCGTGGAAATAGGATGTATCTAGTGCATAAATTGAGATTCGGAAAAGAAGAAATAAATGGGCCGATCTTGTTCCCAACTGAACCACAAACGGACTACGGATATCAGAGCCATCTGTCCCCCTCTTCGGGCCTGGGGCAGCTACAACCCAGGACTGGTCACCCACAGTCAAGAATAAACACGTGCTTTTATTCTTCCTTCCTTTTTTTATTACTAGTTTATTATATGTCAAGACATTAAAAACATCAGAAAAAAATATAAATGTCATACATAAATATGATGAAAAAAATGTACACGATGAAACATTCTAGAGAGTTTCACACTTTTTGTATAGCCAAGAGCAGCACTGTATGTTCACTCAACAGCCTGCTTCCCCATACTTGTTCTTCGAAGGTACTGGCACGGAAGCCCTTGGCATAGGGCTTACTCTGACACTCCACTTTCCGACTTTTCTGAGAACTGCCTGAGGAGGGCTCTGTTTGAAAGAATATCTAACTACCTGACTTTTCCAATCCACTTCTCCCGCTCCTGCCTCTTACAACTCACTCTCAGGGCCTCTCAGACAATGATGGCCTGCCCTGACATCTGACTTAGGTTTACAAAGTGCTACGTGCTAGCCTGGTGCCTGCAACGCGGGGAGATACGACTTACTCAGAGATGTCAGGGAGTGACAAGGAGGCATAGGTGGTACAAATCAGACAAAACTGACATGCAGTATATCCTGAACTGCAAAATAAAACAGGAAGTTCAACCATAGACAGTATTGCAATTAGGCAAAGGGGTGCTTACAGGGCTAAAAGAGCAGGCGTCATGAGAAGAAAATGATTCTGAAGACACATTCAGAGGTAAGACCAAAAAACCCAAAAAACTCCCCAAACCAAAACACCACTTTCAGCTATTCTGAGAAACAAAAACAGGCCCAGTACCGTAAGTACCCTTCAGTCTTTCCTAAATAAAATGGTTCATAGTGTTCATTTCCCTCTCTTTCACTGGTAACTGTGTAAGAGCATCCTTGGCCGGAAGTAAAGATTAGACTGCAAAAGATTAAGTCTGTACTTGCTCACCATGTATTCACTTTTGTTTCTTTTTGATGACACTGGAGATTAAATGCACAGCCTCACACATGCTTGGAAAGCACTTTAACACTGGAGCACAACCCCAGACCTTCTGTATGAATGCAGACGTGTATTTGTTGAGATAGGGTCTCATTAAATTGGTGAAGCTGGCCTCAAATTTGCCGTGTTCCTTCCTCAGTCTCCTGATTCTTTGTGATTGCAGGTGTACACCACCACAACCTGCTTCATTCATTTCTCAATCTTCTGGAATATAACTTCTCCATCAACATGCTGGGAAATACAAGATAAAAATGTAGTCCGTCCATCTGATCCTCCAAAAAATCAAATAGACACTGACTCCTCTGTGAATGACTACGGTGTGCGGGGCGCAGGAAAAGGGACTGAAATGAAAGACCCACACAGGAGAAAGGAAGTAAAGGAGGAATGCTGGGGACATCAACACACTGAGTTTCAAATTATACTGCAAAGCTGTAGGAACAAAAACATCATGGATGGCCAGGCATGGTGGCACAAGCCTGTGATCTCAGCACTTAGAGGCTGAGGCAGGAGGACTGCTGTAAGTTCAAGGCCTGCCTGGGCTACGTAGTGAGTTTAGCCTGAACTACATAGCAAGACCCTGTCTCAAAAAACCAAACCAAACATCATGGCACTTGTACCAAAACAGACATATATACCAATGTAACAAGACAGAAATAAACTCATGTACCTATACCTCTCTGAGATATGACAAAGAGACCAAAAACATACACATTCTCTTTAACAAACCAGTGTGGAAAAACTGAAAACCCCCATGTAGAAAACTGAAACGAGAGTTCTCTCTCTCACCCTGTACTAACATCACAATATGGGTCAAAGACCAGGCATTGTGTCTCAGTGATGGGAAAGTTAACACAGAAAATAGGTATCATGAGTAGTCACTATGGTGACCATATCTGACCATTTGATTTCGAATCCTTTGGAATTGGACTGCAGAAGTGTAGAAAGTTTAGAGATGGAGGCTAGTAAAGTTTAGAGAGATTAAGGCATGATTCTGGTAAGAAATCTGAAGATCAGATGCCCATAGCAATGTGGATAGTAAGGGTCAAGCTCATGAGGTCTCAGTAAGGAACAGGATTCTGCTGCAAAATTTTAAAGATAGGCTGTGCATGTTACACTCTGACAGAATATTTGTCTACCTTTTATCAACATCCTAAGACTTTGCAGGAGATGCGGTGGACTAATTGATCTAGCATAGGAAATTTCAAAGCAGCTCAACATTCACACTGTAGCATGAGTACTGCTGGATGCTGTAGCCAGATTATTAGTGAGATCTGGGAGCAAAAAGCAGAAAGAATTTTAAAAACATAATTGGCCCAAAAGAAACTGTGTGTAAAGTTGGGGCCAAGGGAGTTGTGCCTGAAGAGATTTTTCTACCATTAAAAAGAACTAACCACTTTTGTACGGGAACAAGATGCCTTGAGGAAATCTCAACAATCAGTGAAGACCCCACACAAAAGGCTCAAGTGTGCAGAAGTGTCAACCTTTCATTTGAGAATAGAGTCCTTCTGCTGGAGAAAGGCAGCCTAGGGAACTGCTTTCTCAGGGTTCATTCAGTGTGAATAACCACCCATGCACTTAAAAGCCACTGCAGCTGCAGTGCAGTGGAGCCTAGTTATTGCTCAAGCTGGCACCAGATATTGGTGATGCCCATATTCTAGTTTTACCAGCATAAAGAATGTAAGAGTTGTGGGGTCATGACAGGCCTGGGCATTTAAGAAAGGAACCCTTGTGAAGGCAGTGTGAGAAGATGTGGGAAGGAAGCCAAATGTGTAGTGGATGCCCGAAGAAGGTGGAGAAGCCATTAACATGTGCTGAGTAAAGCTGCAGGCCATGAGTATAGCCAGCTAAGAAAGAGGCCATGTGGGCTACAATAAACTAGACCATAAGTGTGAAGCCACACAAGCCCTCTGGAATTCACATTTTGCCATCATGTGCCCCAGATGCTGTACCCAGAGCTAGAGGACTCAGTGTTTGCCCTACTGGGTTTTGGTCCTTTTCTCTTTTATCTCCCAATTACTTCCTTTTAGAATGCCAATATTTACCCTGTACCATTTTATATTGGGATTCAGCAACTTTATAAAATTTTAGATTCACTTTTAAGAGTTTGCCTTGAGTCCCCGAGGAGATTTTGACTTGGAATTTTCAGAAGTGCTACAACTGTGGAGACTTTAAGGGAAACAATTCTTGTGTTTCTGACTGCATGCATGATAGCTATATCACATGAGGTGAGATTAACTTGTTACTGTGTTTATTTAGGAAGTAAGTATGGTTTAAGGATGTGCCTAGGTGTTAAGCTGAAAAGAGGTGGGATATGATAGTTAAGAGTTCATCACCTTGACTGGCTTGGCGACCAAGGGGAGCAGTAAGGCACGCTTCTCCAGGTGGCGGACAGGCTGTGGAGGCGTGGTCTTAGGTGATACACCTGGTCCACGACCCCTTCCTCTCTGGTGCTGTTCCCTTATTGTACTTCCCCACCCCCTTGAACTGAGCATCTTTGTTCTGCCACACTCTTCCACTGCGATGTTCCGCATTGGAGCCAGCTGAACCATGAACTGGATCCTCCAAAACTGCAAACCAAAGAAACCTCTCCTTTAAATTGTGGGTGTCAGAGATTTTCTCCCACTATCAGAAAAGCTATCCAATATAGCTCTTTAAGCTTTTCTAACTTATTTCAATATTTTTACAATGACTATATGTTATTTGCATAACATCGTTCTCTTAAGAAAAATATATCATGGGTGGCTTAATAACTACCATATTTACTATACAGTATCTAGAGCCTTGTCACTTAAATATATGGTCTTTACATCAGCAACTTTAACATCACTTTGGAGTTTGTTAGAAATACAGAATTTTCAGGCCTCAACTCCAATCTGCAGATTCACAATGTATATTTTAACAGAATCCTCAGGTGATTCAGGTGTATATTCAAATATGAAAAGCATCAATCTAGATGTTAAGGCCATTACATGCAGGGACAAGAGAAATAATGTCTACCTTGTTCATCATATATCCCTAGCACCAAGCAGTGTCTGACACACATATTTGTTAAATAAATATGTAAAGGACTTAACTTCTAGATAGAGAATCAGAGAAGCAGTGGAAATTACTTCTATGTGAGCTATTTATTCCTGCCAGAGTTCTCAGAAGTGAGAGCTTAATATTAGACCAATAACAATTCCCTAGAATCTATAACTACATGTAACACTTATAAAAAAAAAAAACCCTTACTCTGGGTTTAAAATCCACTAGTGCATCCTGTAGTTCCTCTCTGTTCCTGTCCTTTCTTCAAAGCAAATCCATTCTGGAGATTTTTAAGTAGCACTTTTGTGAAAAAAAAATTCACTACTTAAATTTCAGTCTCTATGTTCTAGCTATATTTTCAATTCTATTGCATCTCAAATTTAATGTTTAAAATGAACTATTTTATTCCCCACCAACTGCCTTTCTCTCCTCCTGCAGAAATAGGTACGTCTCCATTCTTACACACTCAAGATTTACAAGTTTTAGAAAGAAAACTGCCTGGCCCAACATCACTTCACAAAGGAGAAAAGGCTCTAGAATTCAATGACAGACGAGCGTGACACCGGAGGCATAATGCAAATCACTGTACTCTCAACCCAAGTATTACCTGCTGGGACTCAACGGAATTCTCATTTTTTTCAAAAATACTTAGATGCACTTTTTAGAAATCCACATGCAAAATATAAATGATCTAAGGGCTAGGGGTGTAGCGGAGCGCTTGCTTAGCATGCCTGAGGCCCTGAGCTCAACAGCCACCACTGCAAACGCTAAATAAACACGCAAAATAATAAATAAAAATAACACTGAAAAAATCTTAGAGCCAGGGTACCTCAGTGGTAGAGCACTTGCCTAAAATGTGTAGAGTCCTGGGATCAATCCTCAGCACTAGAAAAAAAAATTAATCACCTGGATCCAAAACTATCAAGTTCAGTGTTACTGTTCTTTAGACAGCCCTCTCGTTTCTTTCTGCTTCCTTTCAGATCACTGTACTTTCTTTCCACCCGAGTTCCTTCGTCACTCAACACCATCCTTCCCAAATGCTCGACCCTCACTTAACATATCTCTAACAAACAGATTCGAAAATATGAATGCTATTCCTGACTTTATACCCTTATTCACAGCGGTCAACCAGAGACGGTCTCTAACCACTCAAACCCTATTCCTCCTGGGAGTCCAACTCGATCACAGCCTTTTCTTCTGGGCCTCCCTCCTTCCCCCGTTTCTACTGTACTGCCCTAGCACTCACTCTGGGATTTGTTCACAAGCTGAGTTGACTTGTTTGAAATCTGCTATCTTCAAAGGCAGAAAGACTCTCATATATCATCTAGGTCCTCTTTTAGATCTGAGAAAACTGAGTCCCAGAGAAAAGTGTCTTGCCTAATATTAGTTGAGATATTGGTGATAGGGATGCAGTCTGAATCTCGTTCTCCAGACGCTTCTCTTCTGTGCAGTTTCTAACAGCCACCCCTACACATACCCGATCTTTCCCGGCGTTCCCCACTGATACCGCAAACAAAATGCAGACACCAACGGCACATGAAACTTTACGGGCGCGGCAAGCAGCGTCCACCCTATTATTAAGCACAAGAATGGCCTATACTTCTCCAAATGAAATGAAGCTGAACGCAGGGCGGAGCATCAAAAGAGAGATGGATAATCAAACTACCTCCTCGATACAGAGCTGGCAGCCGGCAACACTGGCACAGGCAGGAGGAGGGAGAAGCATACGTTCATGACCAACATAGGCAACCTGGTGACTCAGGTCCCAACTTTGAAATAAAAAGACTGGATTTGAAATAAAAAGACTCGAGATGTAGCTCAGGGCGAAGACTGTGGGTTCAATCCTGAGTACAGGGAGCGGAGACAGCTGTTACAGCTCCCCACTGCACACGGAACCTCTCACTCCTTCGCCGGTCAAGTCAGCACAGGCTCTGCCAGCTGGGACCCAAGGCGAGCTACCGTCACACACCGGCCTTCCCTTCCTCCTGACATCACTCTCCCAGCCACGACACTAATGTGCGTGGACAGCTGCCTAAAGCTTCGGTTCCTATCGCGCTTCTGTACTTCTGCACACGTGGATCCCGCAACCTGAAATGCTCTCTCCGGGGATCCCCTTGCAAATTTTAAGTCGGCTTAAATCCCAGTGCCCCCACCCTGCTTCCCCGGCTTCTGTGCAAGCAACCGGCTTCCATACACGTATCTCGATCGCCTTCCAAAAGTGAACCTGTCTCGAAGTGAGAACTACCTTCTGATAACTCCAGGGAGCGTGGAAACAACCGGCCGAAGGAACGTGGACCGAAGGATGCTCGCGGCTGACGCTAAGGAGCACCGAGCCGCGAGCGCGCTCAGCCTGCGTGCGGCCTGGGTCTCCTGCTCGCCGAGGGGAAGGCAAGAGCTCAGAGGCTAGGAGCCGCCCAGAGAGGGAACCCAAGCCCAAAGTGCCCGAAGGCGCTCGCTCCCGCGCAGCAAGCCAGCGGATCACCAGGGACGTCACCTCACTGAGGCCCGGCGCAGCTCGCTTTACGGCACTCACGGCGTCCGCCGCGAACGGCGCCGTCAAACGCGGAGCCGCGGCCCACGGCCCGGCGGGCGTCTGGAGCTTTCGGCGCAGAGCCAGCTTTGCTTCGTCTCGCGCGCCTGTCGCTGTCTGGTCACCGATTCTTACTGAGCTTTAGCGAGTTCCTCGCTTTAAAAACCTGGCCACAGCGAGATCTTTTCCATCTGCTGCGTAGGCAACACGGCAGCCCCGCGAGGCGACCAGCGCTTTCAGGAAACCCTGCCATTGGACGGTGCAGTAGCACCCGGCGAGCTGTTTGCCTCGGCGCCAGAAAACATACAGAATACCTGCTAAGTGTGAACTTCAGATAAAAGTGATTGTGTTTTTCTTTGTGTGTGTGTGTGTGTGTGTGCACATGCTAGCCAGAGAGGGATTCTGGACAACTCCCTGGTGTGGTTTGGACGCTATTACCTGAGATCGGGGACGATAGTCTGGTGGAAGTTGGGTGTGCTGCGGGAAACCTGAGCATAAACTAACTTGAAACAAGTTCAGGAGATAAAATACCAAGTGGTGAATATGTGAGACTGGAACTGCTGTATCCAAGTAATTATTACAAAGAGAAAGATGAAAGACCGGGTGCGTTTTACATTGCTTCTGGCGTTTCCGGCACGACACCCAAGCTCCAGCAGACTGTTAGTGATAAGTCACAAGGCAGCCAGCCTCACCCCCTCGTGGGAAAACTTTAACTCTATTTCTCTCGTTCCCTTACCTGTTCCACTTCAGTTCCCCGCGGCCACAAAAGCTATCCCTGCCCTCATTCGCTCTGGCAGTTCACCTGCTCGGGTCATTCTGGCATGGGCAGCTCCTGCCGTTCAGGCTTCTGGCCGGGACGCCCGCCCGGCCGCTCAGAGCTCGGCCTGTTCTGGCCCCGGGACATCTCCTCACCCCACCCCACCCCACCCTCGCCAGAAAAACGAGCTTAAAGGCCCCCGCTTTCCTCAGCTCGGGGCTACCTTGGTCCGCTAGGTAGCCTGCCACTCTGTCCCTCCCCCAATAAAGACTTCTCTCGTGTCAGAAGGTCTGGTCTGGTTCCGTGTGGGGTCTCGATTACTATCAGTTAGCTTGGCAATAGAGTTAAGGGGCAGATAGGTTTTGGTGTGGATTTTTGAAAACAAATTACTTTTTACAAAAATTACTATCAGCTTGTAGTAAAAACAAAGTATTCCCTTTGTTTTATAATCTTGGGTTTCTAAATTGTACTAGAGAAATGAGTCAGACGTGTCTCTTACCTCCGGATGGTTATTGTTTTATTTTGCTTTCCAGGAATTTTCTGTACATACAAATGACTGTGGAAGTCCCCTCCGTGCACTCAGTTGGACCATGGGGTGCTGAGTTCATGACTAACGAATTCAGCAGCCCAGTGTGCTGTTAGAGGCGAGACATGGGGGGGGGCCTGGAAGAGTGTCTTCCTCTGCAGCTCTTCTTGCGTCCTGGTTACCGTGCTGTGAGGAGCTTTTCTCCCCACAGGCCCTCCCACCGTGCTGTTTCCGTGTTAGAGCCAACCACAGACTGAACCCCCGAAACTGAACGGAAAGAAACCTCTAAGTTGAGGGTGTCAGGTGTTTTGTCGTGATGAGAAAGTCACAAAGACAAGGGACATACGTACACCTCCAGTGTATTCCTTTTCAAGGTGGACTTTAGGAAGTGGCCTGTACATGTCTTAGAGCAACCTTCCAGCTGATCACGCAAGGAGTTCTGAGGTGGGCAGAGAAACCCAAGTAGCACAGTCACTTGGACGTACAGACTGGGGTCCCCATGTGCATGAGTACCAGCGCTTTAGTCCACGCAGAGCCGAGTGTGGAAATCAGAGCAGGATCTTCTAACTCCAGTCTGAGTACATGCACACATTCATGGTGTCATACACCGCGGAACAACTTTGCTGAAGGCATACCTTCCAGCAGCTGTGAAGGCTCACACAAAGTACCGTGTCAGTCCTTGTGCAAAGCAGGCACAAACACACGGTTCGTACTATGCAGTATGACTAATAGGGAACAACTTGGACAAGGAGGTAAGGGTGCGCATGCCTTCCCAATCGCTTAGCGCACAGGGACCCCGGCCAGAAAGACCGGCGTACGAAGGCAAAGGCTCTCAGTAAGGACTCCAGTTCTCATAATGGTCTACTGTTTACATTTTATTGAGGGTGGGGAGAAGTGTGCAGAATATTTTTGGACCACTGTATAATAATGGTAGCTTGCTGAAGCTGCATGTTGGAAAAGGGTAGCCTTCAAAATTCTGATGGCCCGTTCTTTTGTTAATGTACGTCTGTGAGGCTAGTAGCTCTGCCTAGCTACAAAAAAAAGGAAAACGAGGCTGGGGATATAGCTCAGTGGAATAAGCGCCTGCCTAGCAAGTGCAGGGTCCTGAGTTTGATCCCCAATACCGCAAAAAAAAAAAAAAAAAGAAAAAAATTACCTCCAGGGCCATGTAGAGTTGTCTTTTTTTCAGTTTACCCATCAGTTTGCTTATATTTCACAATCATAATACTATAATATATATAGGCTTGCAAGTACTTATGTAGGAGAAATACACAGAAAAAAACCCTGACATTTTAAAGGTATGTGCATTTAAAATCTTAACTTCACTAAATTGTTGTACAGAAATTTTGTACCCATAGGATACCTATCCTTGGATACAGTAGCACTGGTTTCTTAGTGTCTCTGTCACATGCAGGACTAGGCAGTCTCCTTTCATCTTTCTCTTTGTAGAAATTAGAGCAGCTTCGTTTCACATAGTCATTGGTATTCTGTTACCTTTTAAACTTGTTTAGAATACAAATTTTAAAAACATACGTGTAGGTTCTGATTTTGACTGTCTTACTATGAGAATGTAATCCAAGATATGAGAAGCTTCAAAGAAATGAAATCTCTATATTATAGTTAAGTATAGCTTGTTTCATTTTCTGTCACTGTACTGTATAAAACTATAGCTGTCAAAAACAAGCTGGTCTTTGTGTTTCAATTAAAATTCACAATTCAGTTGCTTAGTATATTAGTCACATTAGCTGCCTGTGGGTAGTGGCCATTATATTAGACAAGTCCAAACTTCTCATCATTGCATAAAAATTCTGTTACACAACACTTATAAAATGTTTTGGGTAAAAGGATTAGGACTTCTAAATATTCTTATCTTCACAAATAACAATGTAGACTTTAAAAGCTGATCAAGCAATGAAGCAAAAGAAAACAAGAAGAAAGTTTAATTTTTACTTGAGATATTCCAGGTGCTTTTGTAAAAACTTAAACTGAGACATTTTATACATAACATACAATCATCTCAATATACAAGTTTCTCCACATTGAGTACCCTACTTTCAAGTCCAAAGAGCATTTAAAGGGCTTTGTCTCGTTTATAGGGAAAATGAGGCCATGTGCTCACTGAAACACTCATTGTTCAGCACTGTGTACATATGTAGTTTGTTAATGGTCTTCAAACTTAAAGAGGTTAAACCTGAGAAGTTAGACTTTTATTATCACAACTGCATAGCAAGACCAGGTCTTGATAACAGATATAACTAAAATCTGTATTTTTAAGATAACTTGTAAACCTTTTAATGAATCCAATTTAAAGCTAAGTAAATGTATCAGAAACAATAATAAAAGATATCCATGTTAACCAACAAAGTTTTGAAATGCTTTATCTTATTTTCTGAAAAAATGACAACACAAACAAATTGTCAAATGCTAATCACGTATCATTTACCCAGTAACAACAAACTGCCGGATCATTAGGCTGGGAAGAAGTATTTAGGTCCAGTCCACTCTTTGCACGTGGCACAGAATGGTCTTTAAAGTGCAAATTCCTGGGGGGAAAAGTAGCTTATTTATGTTATTGTTCTACAGTGACACGGACACACTAATACTGTGGAGAAATTCTATAGCTCTAGACTTGAAAATAGAGGATAATATAAAACGGCCATGAGTCATGTACTAACTAAATGTTAAAGGCCATTTTAATAGGTTGCTGGGATGTGGCTCAGCAGCACAAGCACCTGCCTGGCAAGTGCAAGGTCCTGAGTTCAATTCCCCATACAAAAAAGATTATGTTTGAAATCACTGGCAATAACACTTTAATTAAGAGCATGTCTTATCAGAGTGGCATTTTAAAGTATCCAAACAAACACATTATTAACTAAAAATAACACCTTACATTTATATAGCACTTTACTTTTGCTGAAACAAGTTTCACATATTCCATTTCATTTTATTCCTCACAACAGCCCTGCGAGGTAGGCAGAACACATTACATTTATTTTAAGTAAGGCAACAGAGGCCCAAAGGTGATGATTTACATAAAGGTCACACATCTAATACATAGTAGTGCTATGATGATTAATTTTAAATACTTTAAAAGAAATTATGCCCAAATCTCTATTATATACAGAGATTGTTAGAGACTAATGGCTTTAATATAAATTACTCCAAAACTTTAGTATTAGATATCTTTCAAATTTGATTTTAAAGAGTCCCCCTTAAAATGTGAATTAGACTCTGTGCTTTGGTACCTCAGAAATATTTGAAATGATTAAAAAAAAAAGATTCTCAGTAGTCCTCTACTCTCCAAAAAAAAATTCCAATATTAATAAAAACGCCTTCTCTACCAAGTAACTGTTAAAAAGTAGTCAGAAATCAGCAAGCTCCAATCCAAAGCAAACACGTTCACCTGCATTCTTCCCTACATACTGTGAAACCTACATGTCCCTGCCTACGTTACACTGACTGAATGCCATTAAGAAAATATCACTTTAAATGAACACAGCTTAAACAAATGCGAATCAAAAGTCAGTACCTTATTTTGACCCACCAAAAACAAACACTTTCAATAACTGGGTAGTCTGAGGAGAAAAGTGCTACAGCACGTTTTGTTATGTATTAAGCCCATATAACCTTTATATGGCATGTCCAATAATATCTTTCCAAGGGAAAAAAGATAACTAAGTGTAATTCATTTCAACCAACTAATTCAAAATTATTTAGGTTAGTTACATATTCAAGGTAACAAAGCTATCACAAAGAATTTCAGAATGTAAATACTGTAAGATACATACAAAACTAAACTACTGAACTTGAGGTAATCTTGCTGTGATGATTAAGAAAATATGTACGGTGTCTTATAATACTCCAGTGCTGGCATTATAAAGTATACATTTTGGTGAGAAATAATAAATAACTATGTTTACCTGATATGTATAAACTTTTGCCAACGATTTCTCTGAACAAATATATCTAGTGTAAAAATGAAATAAAAAGACTTCCCTAGACCTGTATGATGTGACTATATGAAGGTGAACCATGTGTGCTATTCAAAGGCTTTTTAAACTATAGCAAATGTATTTTTTTTTAAACTTTTGACTTCTTAGCAAAACATTTTAAAGATGTAGTGAGTCTCGGGCTGGGGATATAGCTCAGTGGAATAAGCGCTTGCCTAGCAAGCGCAGGGTCCTGAGTTCGATCCCCAGTACCGCCAAAAAAAATAAATAAATAAAGATGTAGTGAGTCTCTATGACACTACTCAAAACAGCAAAAGTAGCTATACGATAAACTTCTAGTTTTCAAAATGTGAATGCAAAGTAATTTCAACTGACGTATCAGCCACTCATTTATATTTGCTGTACAAATGAGCCAATAAACACTG
Organism: Dinomys branickii; assembly: GCA_004027595.1. Classification (NCBI taxonomy): domain Eukaryota; kingdom Metazoa; phylum Chordata; class Mammalia; order Rodentia; family Dinomyidae; genus Dinomys; species Dinomys branickii. The sequence goes on along the minus strand of PVLD010016189.1, from coordinate 27,801 downwards.
ATGTATAATGCTCATTTCATACAATGAATTATGCTTTGAAAATATAGTCAACTTTTTAGGCTTAGACTCACACAACTCATACTAAGAAGTTAGAACTTGACGTTCTTTGGAATAATCACCTTCCCAATATCGTTGCCAATTTTTTTCCAATTGTTTCTAAAAAATAATTATTTTCATGGCAAAGTATATATAGAAAAACTAATTTTAACTAAGTCATGAAATAGGATATATTAGCCTAATTTAAAGATTCCATGACACTTTTATTGCTTATACCTCCAAGGATCAGCTCCAAAAAATCAAATTACACATGATGTTGTTCATGTGTTAATTTTATAAATGAGAAAATAAATATAACCCGATATGTTTCTATACATAATGTGTGTGGGGGGGATTACTGCTTACCAAATAGTAGGTCAAATTTAGCTGTATAGCTGTAGCTCACAGTTTGTCAAAAGGTACAGATGCTATCAACTAAACCCAAATACAGCCAGACATGCCCTTAATACTTCTGTTATACCTGGAACATTTAGAAAATGACTACATATTAGATTTCTATATGCATTAGTTATGAAATGCTGTATACATAATATCGATCAAAAGTTAAAGATGTATGTGACGCTCAGCTGAAAGAGTCGAAATGAACTGTGAAAGAGTTCTTTTTCTAAAGTGCTTACAGCAGCTCCTTCATTTCTATACCCAGCTTAATAAAACTGGTTTGGAATTCAACTGCTAAAAGGGAAATGCAACTCTAAATACATGATTTTCTAAAACATAATTTTCTACACCTATGATATATCCACTGCAGTCAACTCTCATGCATTTCTTTTACAGAAAGCAGTCATGTTTGACTGGCCAAAACACAGTGTAAATAGAACAATAAAGACATCTGAAAGGGTTTGCCAACTTTCCACATTGTATCAAGTTAAGCAAAACAGCTCACTTTTTAAAAACTTCAATGTCAATAAGAATGTTACAATGAAGTTAGTAGTTACCTTATTGTGAGACTACTTAAATAGGCACTAAATTATTTTTAGCTTGAAAATGAGTCTCTGTTTAACTTAATGACTAACCTTTAAAAATTCTAAAACTCATCACTCATTTATTCTTTAATTTTAGAGACCTTGAAAAAGAAGCATTGAGGGAAACCATCAGATTCTTATTTTGAAGTAATACTATAATCAGAAGAATTACACATGATAAAAACTTGGGCTCTGGGTTCACTGAATGTATATTTATTACTGCAAAGCTGCTGAGAAATGAAGCCTTCCAAAGAAATTGTATATTTTACAAATGAATGTTACAACTTTTTATATGAAAAGGTTAAAATGATGACATGAGCACAGAGAATAATAATATGCACTCCTCTAGCCTGATTACTATTTCCTTTTCTCCATGCTCAGGCAAAGAAATCCCTCACCACTGTATCACAATACTGCCTGACTTCAGTATCCGTTGACACTGCATAGGGAAAGGAGCAAGAACATGCTCAGAGGAAAAGGCACTGAATTAACGAGAAGACACATTATACAAAACAGAACAGTAAAAATCTCTACACTAGAACATCTGACTTTTTCTGGGTGATTTCTCCAAAGACATAGTGTATAGCTACTCAAATAAAGCAACTCCACTAAACCGCTGCTCTCAGGTTTGAATCTATGAAAGGGGATAAACTGATTTTTTAGGTTCTAGAATAGCCCTTCTATAGGGAACAGAACATCTAAAAATTTCAAATATGAGGAACAAAAGTGTAATCTTTAGAGAATCAAAAACTATCCATTAACATACTTCATTCTTTAAACTGCGTTTTAGGCTTTTAAAATTACCAACGTAGTGCAGATACTTGTCTTTTGGAAAAAATAATAGCCTAGGTCAAATAAAATTACACAAAATATTTATATGACCAATGGAACAAAAGATCATTATTAGTAACCAATAAATTTTAAGAGGAAATGAACTATTGGTATTACACAGGCCTTTACACAGAAACAACTCATAAGCAGCAATGACTTCTTGGGAGAAAGTTGTACATAGCACAAGATATTTAACAAGAGAACAAACGAAAACAAGAAAAATTAAAAATTTCAAAAAATTAAGGAAAATACAAATTGATTTCCTTAAAATGTTCAAGAAATTCTTAAATACTGTAACTACAACTCTGTGGCTCAAAGAACTTCAGTTAAACCTTTTAATCAACTCTTTCAGAACCTGGTTTTTCCCTGCTTCATAATCAACTGCAGGTTTTACTTGTTGAACATGTCTCCCTCAAGTCTGGGAAGGGAGGGCTGTGCTGAGTTTTGGAAGAATTACAGCCCTTTGGAAAGCAAACGAATGCAACAAAAGGACTGAGGAGAAAAACCCTCCGAAGGTGTGTTTGAGAAACGTGTCAAATCAGATACACAGATGTTTTTCTAAAATAATTGTTTAAGCCATTCCATATCTTATTAATAAGAATACCTGTATGCAGCTCCTTTTATAATTTATTTTTCTTAGACAAAAGTTGAGTATTGTATTGTTTTCTACACTTTATATAACCTTATCAATACACTTTTATCCCTACGAGTAATGTTAAAAATCAACAGTAACTATATAACTTTTTTGTGGTACTGGAGATTGAATACATGTCCTTCATTCTCTAAACTGCTTTATAGGTTTTTAAAATTACCAACATAGTGCAGATACTTGTCTTTTGGAAAAAATAAAAGCCTAGGTCAAATAAAATTACACAAAATATTTGTATTATCAGTGGAACAAAACATCATTATTAGTAACCAGTAAATTGGTTACTAGGAGTAACCAGGAGCTACATCCTCAACCCTTTTAAAAAACTATTTCCTTTTGAGACAAGGTATCACTAAATTGCCCAGTCTAGGTTCAAACTCCTTATCCTTTCTCCTGCCTCAGCCTCCCAAAGTGCTGGGATCACAACCATCAGCCACCACAAATGGCTAAAGATAACTATTAAAATTGGGATTAAACTAGACAACAAAATCAGAAAAGAAGGCTTTAAAAAATTTTACCAATCATCCAAAATCATAGAATGAAAAGTCTAGCAGGGCGGGGTGGCACACGTCTGTAATCCCAGCACTTGGGAGGCTGAGGCAGGAGGATCATTGCGAGTTTGAGGTCAGCCTGGGCTACAAAGTGAGCTCAAAGCCAGCCGGAGCTGCACAGCGAGACCCTGTCTCAAAAAGACAAAAAAAAAAAAAAAAAAAAAAAAAAAAAAAAAAAAAAAAAAAAAAAAAAAGGAAAGAAGTCTAAACAGAGCAACATGTAAGGACTACCCCTTTGCTACTGTGATAGTACAAAAGACACAAAACCTGAAATTTGGGTAGTTTTAAGCTGTGTAAACTTTTCTTATCCACTGTACTCTGAATTATAAGCACAAGAAAAATATCACAATATTTTGGAAAGGAGAAATGATCTATAATCTAGCTGATAAGTAAGTCAGTTTAGAAAAACTCAACTTACTTATAGGAGAAAATCCATTTTAAGAACTTTTCTATCATTCCTGGTACTTTCAATTTTTAGACAACCTTAGGGGACTATGAATTTTTAAAGTTCTCTGTAAGAACTGAGTAATACTGGTGAGTCAGAAAAGAAAACATGAGGAAAAAGGAAAGCAAATTTTAAAAGCTTTTGTTCCAGGTCCACGGATTAGAACATATAAACATTAGAAGAGCCAAAGTAATCTAAGAAACACAAAAATGAGTTTCTATATGAATAACTAAACATGCCCCCCTTACTCTTCATCTGTTTCTTGGTTGGCAACTACTTGCTTTATGATATTGCACACTAGGTTCCTGCAAGTGCTTCATACTAGGTGCTTAAGCTGTGATTCCAGGTCTTAATGGAGAACATAGCAAACCACATTTCCACCACACACAAACTTCTGTGATTAGTAACTGCACAGGAAGTGCCACCCGGCCGAGGGAGGGTACACATTTCGTGTAGGCATTATTGAGTAACATTGTTCAGGCTACTAGCTGAACCAGTCATTCCATTTACACTTTTCTGAAGTGTTCTCACGGCACTTGGAACCTGCATCCCCGTACTCAAAGAAAGTCCACCACACCAAACCTAAGAAAAGACAGAAACAAAGCCTCGGTCAGATTTCAAACCGAAATGCAATTTCAGTGGTTCTTAAATTGGTTTCAAGGACAAAATGCTACATATATGAGCATCAGGAAGTTCTAAACTGATAACCTATTAGAGCTGAAAGAAAGCAAGCTAACTCAGGGTTCCTGTAACACCAGCGAGGCCAAAGGAAGTCTTTGTAGTAGGAAAACCCACTGAAACTGCATGCAAGAGAGGGCACTCAGGCTGCAGAAATTTAGTCTGACCTGGGTGCACCTAGGAGGCAAATGATACGGCCATTATGAGTGATGGGGACCTTCAAAACCAAGATAAGTTCACACAGACCAACTTCCTTATCCTCATTATTGCTTTCAGTTTTGACAATGAGACGCTGCCTTAGATTACAGGAGCCTAACATTCCTCTGTTAACATGGTAAAAACGAAGCTTCTTGCCTAGTTATCTTGTTACCAAAAAGAACTCTTACAATGCTTTAAGAAGAAGGATTTCCAACAGGGGAAAGGAGAAAAGAAAGGAAAAAGCAGAACAATAACAATACTATATATGTGTGTATATATATATATATATATATATATATACATATATATATACACACACACACACACACATATATATGTATATATATATACACACACACACACACACATACACAAAAATAGTTAAGATAGTTATACCATAAATTTCTTAGTTCATTGAAAAGAAAGGTTTGTGCTAATTTAATGCCTACATCTTGTACTCTAATTTAGAGATAACAATACGCAATGTATTAACCATTGTTATTCTATTATCGTTTTAAAATTGTTTTATTTTTTCTCTTTAAAATAAAACAAGAATTCCCTACTATATTCTCTATAATTTGATATTTCCTTTATTGTCTTTGTGTTAAGTAATGTGAAGCTAACATTATGTAATACAGCATCCAGTGGTAATTCCCTACTATCTTCTCTATAATTTTGTATTTCCTGTGTTGTTTTTGTGTTATTCTGGTTTATATGTCTCCATTCTTTTGTCTTTAAAATAAAAAAAATTGAAAAAAAATAAAAAAGAAAGATTTCCAAGAAAAACACAAATGACAACATCCAGGTGTACTTGCTATGTTTTATTAGTTATGACTAATATAGAAGAGTTTATGAAAGATAAAACTGCTTTGCTTGTGGAACAGAGCACCGTGATAAAGGAAACAGATGTGGACAGTCAAGTGATTTAAAAGCATGAAAATATACCAGACACGCTTAAAGCAAGAGAAATTCTAGTACGCTCACTTTGAGTTATATCCTGAAGTTTTCAATATTTGCTAATAGAGTCTTATACCAAAAAATCCGATCTGTGAAATATATAACTGTATAATTAACATTCTACATTTTCAACACTAACAGGCTCAATAATGATAAACTCTCAAGGTATAAAAGCAATTCAGACTATAACATTGCTACCAGTAGGTTACTTTCTTTGATAATAAAACATTTAAGTGATTTAGAAAAATATCAATGGAGAAAGGTTTTTCTTTAAGTAAATGATACTAGAAGAATTGGATATCCAATGTAAAAAAAAAAACTCAAAGCACATGATACACAAAAAAATTAACTCAAGTGGATCACAGACTTAAAACTATAAAATTTCAATTAGAAATGAGAGAACATCTTTGTGATCTATCCCTAAATGTGAAGTGGATAGACAAGACTTCATATTAAAATAAAAACCTACTGTGAATTGTCTAAAATGCAAAACGAAGAGTTAAAACCTCATGCAAAATATCCTTAAAACAAATGTAATAAAGGATTTATATTTAAAGATTCAAAGAAGTTTTAAAACTGAATAGCAAGAAAATAATACCCTAAAAACAAGCAGAGGATTTTAACATACCTCACCAAAGAAATTATACAAATAGAAAATAAGCACATACAACATTGCTTATCACTATGAAAGTGCAAATGAAACAGTAAAATAGCCATTTTAATATACCTATTAAAATGGCTTAAGGACAGAAAAATCTAGCAATACCAAATAATTTCAAGGATGTGATAAACACTCCCATAGTACTGGAAGTAATGCAAAAATGGTAGAACCATTTTGGAAAACATTTTGATATAAAGCTAAACATATATTTTTAATGTAACCCAGTAACCCTACCCAAGAAAAATAAAATAATGTTTGCTTCTACAAAAATTCATGTGAATGTTTACAGTGGCTTTATTCATAATTTCACCAAACTGTAAAGAACCCAAATGTTCTTCAACTGGTGATCAGTGAATAAACTGTGGCACATACATGTAAGAAACACTACTCGGAAGTTGAAAAGAGAACACTGACACACATAACAAAACACAGATGAATTTCAAACACCTCATGCTATACAATCAAAAGGCTATCTACCACACCACTGATATGACATTCTGGAAAAGGCACAACTTCCAATTATTAATAACTGTTTACAAAATAGTAGGGTTCGATGTGATGGGAGGGTTCCAGTACAAAGAACCAAGAAGCAATTTTCTAGGGTGTTGGAAATGTTGTACATCTTGACTATGGTGTTGGTTTGCATGCACTTGTGAAAATCCACAGCAAAGCACAATACTTAAAAATTAAACTTGTACACAAACAAATGAACATCCATTTACTTAATAAAAGTAAACCTTCAATGAAGGAAATAAGTTTAAAATAATTTCCTAAAATATCTGACACTGATGTTTTGTGTCACCATTTCAATCACAACTATGAATAAACTCAGTATGTGTCTATGTGAGATTGATTCAAACTGAAACATGAATCTTTTATAAAAATACAACTAAGAATTGGAAATAATACTTTTCTTATTTCCATGATAAATACTTAGTCTGATTGACCAATTTAGAAAAACAGCCAAAAATACATAATAAGCAGAGGTATATGGTAAAGCTTAAAGAAACAATCCTTTTGGTATTTTAAAGTATTTTTCCTAAAGCAATAACTTTATTCACCAATTACTTTTATATTTATAATGAAAAACAAAGAGTCTTGGTTATTAGCATTCTTTTAAAGCTTAAGATTTTCAGGTATCTAGAATAAGAAATTATCACCATAAGATTTAAAAGCACTATATTTTAAACTCACATTTGTCTTTTCCTCCTCACACTGGGGCATTACTCTTAAGGGTAATGATGTAAGAACACACATACAGAACAGTCCACAAAGTCTGCACTTGAAATACACCACCCTGATTTGTAGAGGTAATTCCCAAATTAAGGAAAGCTCTAGCTAAAATAATGGTAACTTAGCTAGATCCTAGAACTCCACAAAGTAGCCTAGCTCTATAGAGACATGCAAAAGGTTAAAGCAGTGGAACCAGAAGTATCATTAATTTTAAGAAATTAATTCAAAATTTGTTTCATTTGTGTTAAGAAATATGAACTTTTCTTCTATAAATCAACTTGCAATTGAGTAGACCTGGAATTATGTATGTATGTGTATAGCCCCCAAATGAAAGGTACCCACATATCCAACTACATTAGAATGGATACGCTGTGATACAGTCACAGAAAATGATACAGCTATCCATGAAGAAACTATGATGACAGGATACAGATACATCTGACAATGCTAAGCTAAAAAGATAAGGTCCGATTCCATCTATCTAAAGCTGAACAGGAGGCACAGTGAATTTATGGTATTAAAACTCAAGACAGTGGTTACCCTTTAGAGAAAAGTCACTAAACACTAGAAATGGGCAAGGGGCTTCCTATATTAGGCAAATTTCTTGTTATAAGTGCTAGCTTCAAAAGTAAGCAAAATCTTGTGGAAAGTCATCAAATCACATGCCTATCATCTGTGTACTTTATCTATTATATTAACACTGACTTCAGTGAAATACCAAAAAATACCTAGAAAATCACAAATTTTGGAGAGTGGACTGGGAAAAGAGAGAATGGACATGAATAAAAAATAAGATAGTCTGTTCTTCCAAAATACTACAGCACAGATTATTCTCCTTAAAGTTACCATGCCAAATAAAACATGAATTAGGTACTAACCATGAAACCAGGTAGCACTGGCTGAGTGAATTTTGTCTTAAAGGAATACAGCAACTGTTTGGAGTTTGCATCATAGAAAGAAAGTTGACCTAAAAGGGAGAAAAAAATTCTAATTTATTATGCAAACAATAACATCTAATTAATTCTAACATCTAATTAATTCTAACAGATAACGATGCGAAAATATAGACCATACATTAAGGTTTGCACCCTGAGACAATAATGTTAAGTAAAAAGAGACACAAGCTTAAATAGCACATGGTTTCTCTTACAGGAGAAACCCAAAGTATAAATAATTTTAAAAACAAAATAAAAGTCAGTAGAAAACAGCTCTTTTGAAAATGGAAGGGGGACAAGGAGACGGTGGGAGGCAGGAAGGGCGGGGAAAGAGAAGCAAAGAACTAAGCCGCGTTGTGTATGTGTGCCCACCCGCCATGGTGCATGTGATCACTAAGTACTGCAAACATGTACTAGGAAGAGTGAATTTAAAAAAACAAAAAGGAAAGAACATGAGTCATGATAATACGGCAAAATATAAAAAAACTAAGGACTGGGCTTAATGATTCTCACTTGAATATCAGTAAACTTGTTAATTTGCCCAAATCCAGTTTTCCTCTCCTGATTTTCAAGACTTCCATTATATCTCTATAATCTAGCACTATTTTACTTACTCATCTATAAAAGTTTTGTATTATTATTGTTAGAAGGTTCCATTAGCCCAGTTAAAGTAGGGAAATTTCTTCCTCATTTTTTTCTTTACCCCAAAACTACCATCATTTTAGGTTAACTCCATTAAGTCTTGTCTTCTAACTAATTAAGGCCATAATCACATGTGGTCTCTGACATCACAGTGTGGTCATCATGCTTTAGCTTTGTTAATTTTCAAAATCCCCTCAGCCTGTCAACAAATCATGACCTAAAATAATTCTGACCACCTAACTATTCAAACTGATGGCTTTTTTATAACTCTTAGCAGTCCCTGAAGCTCCCTGAGAAGTGTTCGCTTGGCTTGTATTCTAATCCTATAGATACTTCATGTCTGTTCCTTTTTCTCCTAAATGTAGCTGCTTTGTCTAGGTTTCCTTTTCCCTATGCAGTGCTATTTTAATAAACCAACTGCCACCAAATGAAGAGAAAGGAAACTAGTATTTATGTAAACTATCAAAATATTGGGTGCTTTGCACACATTATAACTTCAAAATAGTAAGTAACCTGCGTGTGCTCACAAAGTCTGTACACAGCAGAGGAATAATGCTTAACTGCATTCTCCTATGCAATTTTCAGTAGGCCTCTGTGATGCCATCTCAGACATTTAGTTTAGCTCTGCTTCTGAGTTCAAACGCTAAACTTCGGAATGCTTCCTAAGAATCCTATACAGTGTCCTGCTCTCATCTTATTTCCCCCTAGGATTCCCTATATTCTCTATCCTACTGACAAAGGTTATCTTCTTGGCTGTACTGGCTAGAACCTCAAACTCATTTTAAACTCTTGTCTCTTTTCTCTGATCCATATTTAATTACTAAGAGATATGAATATATAATCAAATCCATTATTCTTGACTCCCCACTGCTTAACTCCTTTGTACCCATCATTTGACACGTTAGGACTTCCTATGCTAATAGCGCTGCACAGACAATAACAACTGATAGTTAAAAAAAAAGACACGATCCTGCCTCACACTGCTTAAAGACTGCTCATTTAAAGTTTTATGTTACTTATGCTTGCAATTGCTTCCATTTTTAACCATTTACTAATATTTCTAATACTAGATTATCATCACTGACTATACTAAAGTGTATAGAACCAACCCCTCTACGCAATTAAAGATTAGCCTACTATCATTTTTTAAGGCTTTCAGAGTTAGATTCATCCTACATTCTGCTGTACTCTGTGCTCTAGGCCAGTGACGGTGAACCTTTTGGAGCTTTCAGTGATGACAGCTGGATGTGGCACGCGTGCCATAGGTTCACATTCCTTCTTAGTATTACTCCGCGGAATAGCAGAGTAAGGAAAAAGGGAGAAACATAAGCAAGTGCTATCTTGTAGTCTAATCAGAAAAAATAGTGCCCCCACAAATTTGCCACTTATTCTGAGGAAAATGCTTTATCTGGCTCAAAGTAATTAGTAAAAGAGAAAGCAGCAAAACTAACTTGTTATCACAACTAAATCAAGTCAAAATTAATTTTTTCCTATATTCTTTTTCAGCGATTAAAGTGACAGTTCATGGAATTATCTGGGCTCAGTGTCACTTAAAATGAAATTTAGTATTATTAAAGGGTTAACTTGGAGAGAAACATCTAGGGAATTAATTTTATAGCATAGTTCAATATTTTATCATCTTCAGTAGTTTATAATTAGATAACCTTAGAAAAGGTATTTACTAAATTCAAAAACCTTTAAGAAATTTTTCAAAAGATTAAAATTTCAAGTTGATTTTTAGAAGATTTCAATAGGAGGACAAGTTTAGCCAAAATCTTTTAAGTTAAAACTAAGAAAGGATAAATGTTAACATTCTTCTCTTGAATTATAAACATTAATAATCAATTCTAAATTTCCTAATCTAAGAAGGTAAACACAATCTAACAGAATTCTGTGAAAAAAGATCTAGTGTATGCGATCAATATAAGTCAACAGTACTTTAACAATGCTATTAACTCCTACTATTAGAAACAGTGTTGCCAAATCGCTTTTCTGTTCTGGTCACAGAATAAGCAGTTAAGAAATACACTGAAGATTGTACCTAACCATAGGAGATGGTAAGAATTTGGAAAAAGTAAGTTGTAAAAGAAACAGCCAGTAACAAAAAATGTAGAGTTTGAAAAAATGGCCCAAAAAAAGCAGTTAATGGTTTTTAACAAATAAAAATTACCATATAAATAGAGAGTAGGGAACATAATTCTATGTTTATTCAGTTGGCAAAATTTAAGTCTCAGAAGTTACAGAGATAAAGATAAATCTATTTTAGAAAAACCTACCCAAGACCTGCTCAACAAATAGCCAGCCTTTTAATTGTCTTAGACAATAAACTTTGTATTAAAAAGTTCAAGCCCATGAGTGGCAACTCCCTGTAGAAATATTTTAACAAGGATTTTATACTGTGTGGCAGATGAGTTGGGTAATTTCTAAGGTCCACTCCAAGTTAAAAGGTCTGACTCCACCACTCCATACAAGTACGTAATAAAATAGTAAGGAAAGAAAACGCAGAAGAAATTTTAGTGTTTAAGACTATAATTAGCAGGCTGGGCACAGTGGCACACAGGTGTAATGAGGCAGGAGGATTGTGTGAGTTCGAGACCAGCCTGGGCTTCAAAGTGAGCTCAGGGCCAGCCTGAACTGCACAGCAAGACCCTATCTCAAAAAGAAAAAAAAAGAGAGAGAGAGGAAAAAAAAGGAATATAATTAGCAAAATCTTTCAGGTTAAGTATATCCATTTAACAACGCCATATATCTCTTTCACAGTACTCTCATATGCCTTTCTGGTGAATTTTAGAACTGAGATTACATTGGTAAAGAAAGCCTAGCTGGCCAAAATGTCCTTACCATAGTATTAATAAAAATTCTACATAAAAGACTGCTAAAGATACAAGCAATTATGCTAAAGTACTAAAATATAAGCAAATATGATAAAGTCACTTATGAGAAGATAAACTTACCCCCATCAAAATCACAAAATACACCTATTTTCTCAGGAACAGTAACATCCAATGCTTTGACTTTATTATTATGCTTTGCTGCAAATGTGTTTTGTAGCCAGTTGTTGACATGAATGCACCAACTAGTGTTTGTCTTTCCTAATTGGTCAAATTTCCCCAAAGTTTTGTATGCCACTCCCACACTGTAGGATTTACAGTCTTTCTGGGCCTTGACTTCCCAGTAATGTTGTCCACTTTCAATAGCAGTGTCTCCTACAAAAAATCAGAAAGGAAGACTTGACTCATTTCCTCTTCATGAGTCACAGATTTTTACCTGTTACTTGTTGCACAAATGACACAAAAAATTTAATTCAACTGCTATTTCTATGAAACTAATCATGTTGGCAACGCAGACACAAAATGCAGAGTACTTACTACAACTTTACTTATATTTTTTACAAATATAAAATGCTTCATAACTTTTCTTCTTTGGTCTCACTATGTAAAGGGAAGCAGAGTTTTAAAAGTATCATTAAGTCAATTTGAAAAGTACCCCAATTATGTCTCAATAGGGAAAATTTCTGCAAAGATTTATTGCATACAAAGGTAGATACTCTAGCTCTAAGCAAGTAGAACATCCACCCCTGTGATATGATGCTTTTAATCTGAGATCATGAAGAACTATTACATTTTATCCTACCCAGTACTGTATATGATTCCCCAGTAAAGCGGTCTCTGCTGCCTCTTACAGCTGGTGGCCTGGAGCCTACAGATGTCCGTTTGGGGGATGGCGTACCACTTCTACATAAACAGGACAAAAGGAAAAAACAAATATTTTATGCTAGAAATGTTTCATAAACTAAAATTATGAATCTTTGAAAAGATTTTTAATGTCACAGAAACAGCATCAATTTATTCTGAATTATTACCAAAGGGAGTTGTCAATTGTAACACTCAAATATACGAAGCCATCAGTACAAAGCAGGCTGAAAACCTTCATGTCATGCAGATTAAGCAAGGCTTATACAAAGAATGCAAACTTGAAATTATAAAAAATGCCAGAATGAGACAAGACTTATTGAAGGAAAAACACATCAAGGAAGCCATTGGGTTACAGCTTATTTTTTGCAAATGAATTTAAACAAAAGCAAAACTAGGCCACTGCTTCTAGTCACAACCAAGAAACTTCCCAAGCTTAGCAGTAGGTGTTTTTGCTCTGGATCTTTTTTTCTTAAAAAGAGAAGCAGAAATTGTCCAACTTGGTGAACAGGATAACATTAAGTGTTGTACAGTATTTCCAGTGTTGAAATGAACAGATCTAATCTCACCTCCTCTCATGCCAAGTTATGGTACAGTAATTTGGACTGTATTAGGCTTTTTGCCAAGTCTCACAAACTCAAAATATGGTGAGTCCCAAAGACTTTTTAATAACATTTTAAATATGTTGACTCATTCTACTTAAAACACACAAAAATTTTTTTGGTTAAGAATATCATAAAGCTGATTAGGAGAAATAGATAACCTAGTCTTACCACTAGTTAGAAATAAAAGCCATTTTTATAACATTTATGAAACAGAATTTTTTTCCTAACATCAATTTAGTTTTAATAAGCTGTCAACTTATATTGAAATAAAATTCCCTGACAAAGGTAAAACAAGAATAAAATTATAAAATTATTTTATATGATTTATCTGCATTATGTAAATGTCTTACTATGGGAAGCAGATATACCAATGTCAAAGTATTAAACAGTGAACTGAGGACCAGTTCCTCTACATTTTTAGTATATTTGACAGCACAATTTTAACTTAACAATTCTAGTATTTACATGATCTAGTTGAATTCTTCCCAAAGGACAACAAAAAGTTACTCCGTAAAGATAATTCTTTAAAAACGTATTTAAGTAACTGACTGTACCCTATTTCAACAGACAGCATGAACAGAGGTGAAAAGCATAGAGAAAAATTTCTGTAAAACCTGTTTTCAGGTGGGCAATACTTTCTTGCTATTGAGGGGAAGGACAAAATAAAATCTGATTGAGGGAGGGCAGAAGTAGACAGAAATAAGTTCAGATGAAGAAAAAGTTGTATTCCTTATTCTATTTTTTTTTTTTTTTTTTTTTGGCAGTACTGGGGATTGAACTCAGGACCCTGCGCCTGCTAGGCAGGCACTTATTCCACTGAGCTATATCCCCAGCCCTGTATTCCTTATTCTAAATAAATAGATTTTTTAATTTCTTCAAGGTTTGGTATGACCAGGTTAGTTTGATCAGCTTTCTAAATCAGTACTTATTATACAATATTCTTAAGAGTCATTATTCTGTAAATTGAAGAAGTAAAAAAAAAAGTCATTACAATTTTCTGATTCTTTCTATATAAGCTGATAAAGAACATTAAAAACCTGGTTATCAAAAGTCTGTACATTTTCAAATATTTTATCTTAAACTAATAGGAAAGATAATACTGTATTTTCCTCAAAATTAAAAGCAGTAAATGTATCTCTATTTTCATTAGCCTACGGGACGGGGCAAAGTGTCTCAAGACTGTAATTTTCAAACATGTCCTGAGCTCAAGGAAACCCACAGATGCCACAGGCTGCTGCAGGACTGTGAAGAAACCAGTGTGAGGGTTCCTTCCGGTTTCAACCCGCTACACTTCCCATTTCGATGAGCCTTCTGGAAAGATTTCACCTGAAGAATGCTTTCTGTAGCTCTGTATGCAGGCATGCGTGTATATACGTGTGTATGTATGTATGTATGTATTTATAAATAAATTAATCATCATCCTCTCCAGTAAAAAGTGGTGCCTTTCCACCCACAGACTGGGCAGAGCTTCAGGAAACCTCCTTAAACTAGTCAGACTCTCTGTCCCAAACTGGTTTGTCTCAGCACGGCCTGGAATGGGAAGTATCTGCTGCCAGAGATACATGAACTTTTGGGCTGCCAAAGTGGGTAACTGTTCCTTGGTTTGTAAACATATTCACCTTTGAAATAGCAGAGATAGTTTACCCCTAACTTCATTAATGAGCGCTAAAGTGTTTTATCAACATCTGTAGTTGTTTGAGGAACCACTTTCTTTCCACAAGCAGTTCCGCTCCCATCAGTGTGCACTTGTGGCTGCAGTTTGCCCAGTTTCTCCTGGTTCATGATAGTTTCTGTCATCTTGTGAGTGGCCATGGGGCAGTGTGGGGGACTACAGCTGGCGCTCGGGGGTCTCTGAATGACCAGCTGAGCTCTGCTATTTTTAAAGAACAAGTATAAAAAGTACTGTTTTGTATGTAACATTAGGAAAAATATGAAAAGAAGTGGCTTAAAAGTAAGACTGTCTGAACACAGTTTATAAATTGCAACGGGAAGTTTATGCTTTTATTCTTTCAAAGTTCATTTGAAACTGATTATCTGAAATGGAATCTCCAAAAAAAAATGAGCAGATAAATGGAATTGCTCACCAAAGACTTGTCTAGAGGCTGAGGATATAGCTCAGTGGAATAAGCGCCTGCCTAGCAGGCACAGGGTCCTGAGTTCGATCCCCAGTACCGCCAAAAAAAAAAAAAAAAAAGACTTGTCTAAAACAAAGTCACCAAAATATGTTAATCTTCCGTCTCCCAAGTTAGCTCAACTTCAAATATTGATAACTACACAAAATAATAGTTTTAGTGATCATAAACTCACTATTTTTAGAAAATGAGTTCTGTAACTGCAGAAGGAAGATGGAGGGATATAAGCATTTGAATCACATCCCTAGCGCTTCACTGTGTCTCGCTTCCCTTCAATCCTAATGCGTCTTGTACTGCCGATCCTACTCTTACACTTGAGCACTGATGACTATGGCTGCTTTTCAGTTGAGAGATGCAGCAAAGAAAGTAGAAAAGATTTTGTTGTGAGTAAACAGGCAAGAATCATACAAAAAGGAGTAAGAAGTTGAAGTATACGTAAATTAGAGGTGAGGCGGAATTAGATAAACCAAACCATTGGCTCTCAAATCTGGTGCACATCAGAATCACCTGGGGATCTTTTAATTTTTTATTATTTTACAGTGCAAGGGATTAGGACTTGTGCATGGTGTTAGACACGCCACGGATCACTCAGCTACCCCTCCAGTCCACTTACGGAGTTTTACACGTTGAAAGCTCCATGGTTCCCTACAGGGCCAGAAGCCACTGAAGGCGAATGAACAGCAACTTCCCCAACAGGGGTGGTGTTAAGGGTGAGGACGATAAGCCAGTTCTCACAGAGGCTACTGCACGGTCTCCTTAGTACATGTCACTACGCCAAGTGAGGACTTGGCAGTGCGACAGGTGAAAGAAAGAACTACTGCCAAGAGCATATCATACCTCTCCATCCTCAGCATGGAGTAGGGGTGCAGCAGTCTGACTACCATGAAAGGCAGCTGAGCAAACGGGTGCGGGATGTTACTGAGGACCAACTTTACCCTCCCGAGCCACAGTCCTACACTGAGAAACACAAGGCTTTGGGACTTTGTAATAAATTACTGCACGCCCACTGAGAAAGCACAACAGAATCAAATCAACCAGGAAATCTTCAAAATGCACCGATACTCTACTGTCTTCTTTGGTGGACCCAAATGTCTACTAGGAAGAAACACATTTTGAAAAATATTTCCCAGGTAATTCAGAGCAATAAATAGCAAGAGGGAACTTGTACTGTATAAATAAAATGTTTATTTATTTAGTATTGTTTCAAATTAGGGTAAGAGCTCATTTGGTAACCAAAAAACAAGTTTAAGAAAAAATTATAACTTACCAGTAAAAAAGAAATTAAGGGAAGCATGGAGAAAAGAAAAACAGACAGCTATTGAGAATGGCAGTTCAGTTGCAGAGAAAAGTTAATAAAATCTCTTTCGTGGCAGCATTCCAGCCTTCCAGCTCTAAGTACATTTTTTGGGTGAAGTACCATGGCAATTACCACCTATGTAAATCATAATCCTCTCAGCGCGTGCTTCTCTTAACAGTACCCGGCCATGTAACTATCTAAATTGAGGCTCTCTGTTACCTTTAAATCAGCTCCGCTCACTAGCCTCCTGAGTAAGCTACCAGCTCACCTTATTCACTATTACGAGACAGAACTGAGCCCTGGGTCCCCCACTTTAAAGTCACTGTGTACTTCTGTATTGTCTACAAAGGACTTGGTTTGGCACTTCCAGGTCTTGATCTGCTTCCAATCTGCTACAATCAGTTTCCGTGTCTCTCCTTTTGTTGCCCCCACCCCCGCTCCACCCACTGCAAGTCCAAACACCATACATTCCCCCAGTTCCTCAAGAACCGGCCTAAATACCCTTCTGAAGAGTCTAATTTCAGGCCAAAATCTTGTGTGACCTTTCTGCCCAAACACAGGCAACTATGGAAGTTTCACCTGGCAGACCGGGGAGAGGCATGGCAACGGCCACACAGCGTGGACTGCTTGCTCAGACCACGTTCTGCGCATGCCCAATGCAGCACCGTTTCTACAGGAGCTGCAATTCTGCCCCCTCCCCCACCACGCTCACAGGCACATCCGCAGTCCTGGCCTGAAACCCACTTGCGGGAGGGAAGCCCTGTACAAGCACACTCTTTAGGTATCTCTAGGGATACCTCCTTAAAGGTGGAGATCTGAAGACACTTTTTACTCTGCCTTAGCACTTTTTCCAGTTTTAACCCTCTTTTCTCCTAACTTTTAGTTCTCTGGTCCACAAAACAGTAAAAGCCATTGGTTTGCAGCTTCCTAGCAGCGAGAAGACCCTCCTCTACTGTGAGCCTTGTTGACTGGCTCAGCACACAGTGTCCTCCGTGGCCTCTTGCTCAAGCTTTCACAGAAAATCAGAAAAGCCTTCACTGTTGCTTCCAGTTTAGCTCACTGTCCTAACTGACCATTTCAACACCTTGCAGTTCTAGGTTGGTTGAATTTACTTCTTTTTCTTTCTTTCTTTCTTCCTCTGACCTCCTTTATTCACACTATTATAGTGTCTACTTTACACATACACACACACATATATATATACTTCTGGAAAGCAAGGACAGTGTTTACCCCAATAAACTCTACAATACCCAACAGTAAATACTTATGAAAAGGTATGTAAATACATACAGGTTGAGCAGCCCTAATCCAAAAATCTGAAATGCTCCAAGAGTGGCAACTTTGAGTACTGATAGGATGCCACAAGTGGAAAATTGCGTACCTCATCCAAGTCAAACTGTACACTAAAAACACTATGTAAGATCACCTTTGGTCTATGTGCATCAGGTGTACATAAAACATAAATGAATTTCGTGTTTAGATTTGGGCACCAACATTCCAAACTACAGAACAATACAAATTGGGTGTCAAGCCTTTCGGTACCCCATTTGTGTAACATATCAAAAGTAGCCTATGTAAAAAATCTTAAGGAGTGGAAAAAAGAAATATATACCCTAAAATTCTAAACACAGTCTAAAAATTTCTAAGTAAGCAAATGAAACTTCCTAAACTATCACATCCAGCAGCATTTTACAATTTATAATCCACTAGAAAATCACTTTTACCAATAATGAGCAAAAAAATCCCTGAAAACAAGAGACAAGGTAACTTTGAAAAGGGAGCACATTCTGGCTTCTTGCAAAGATGTGTGGTATCTTTAAATGAACACATTATTACTCACGAAATGTAAGTAATAACTGGCAGTGTCCTAATAATTTCAGCAATGACCTTTATTTTTTAACTCTGATGCTTCTGAAACCATGCTTATTATAAAATATAGAACATTTTGTATGTCCCATGTCAAATACAAATAAAAGCAAAGGTATAATGTTAGATATACCAAATACAATTAAAAAAGAAAGATGCCACATGTAAGTAAAAGCAGGGAAAATCAGATGAGGAAAGTAACTCATGACAGACTTCAAAGCAGAGTTTATTCAGTCACCATAAACAATATAATCCAAATAATATGCAGCACATCATAATGTAAATTCAAAACATAAGCTACCAATACAGACAGGCTACAGAGAGCACTATTTTAGCCTATAAGGGCTACTGCGGTGGTTTCTGCTTATTGGTTAAAAGAAAAAGAGTTATTCAGCCAAGCTAGGTACACTAAGTCCTAGAACTAGACAGACACAGATCATCACCTTGTATGTTTCTTCAGTGAAGTAACATGGACACTGTCAGACAAAAATAGGCAACTGTAAGATACTGATTTACAACTTAAATTTAAAACCTCACAGTAAAATTAGATAAAAGCTGCTCAGGATTTTTTTCATTTACTGTTGGAACATACACAAAGAAATTTACCTTCAACCTGAGCAAACATTTCCTCTATTAAAAGAGAATGAGAAAGGTACTCCCATATGTGAACATTATCTAGATAAACTATGACAATAAAAAAAACTCCCTCTGGGGTTCACTGAATTGCTTATTGGGGCCAAGACTTGGGTTGTAAATGCTAAAAGTTGTCAATTAGCGCAGAGCTTCAGGTAAGTCTCATATTCAGAAATTATCCTAAGAACTTCTAAAAAATTCAAGTTTGTATAATGTAACTTTAAATAAATAGAACAATGAAAAATGTGTAACTGTATTAAGAAAGAAACTAAGGAAAAAGGAATGAAAAATGTTTAATGACAAATTCAAGAAGAGACATATGATAATATAGTATTCACTTTGGAGTTACTAACATCATAAATCATACTGGTATATACAGTAAGAATCAATATAGAAGCATTTGTCCATATAGAGAATAAGAATTTCAAAGTTATTGGCACTAGAATCAATGTATAAGCACTGTTCAAATATAGCAGATATGCTGGACTAGCTTACCTGCCCTTGTTCTCTTTTCCTTTCATTTTACTTTCTTGACCTTTTCCTCCAGTAGGATCCCACTCTACGCAGGTATCTTCAACTTTCAGATTCAAATGGGATGATGAGTTATCCAAACTGAAGTTAAGCGCTGTGCAAGATAATATTTTTCAAAATGTAACAAACATATGTCCACTTTCAGAAGCATATCTAATATATTCTTTCTATTCCATTGATTTCACGCTGTACATAGTACAAGCAATAAAATTCAAACTCCTAATCTTCCAAACAATCTCAAACTGGCTTTCCACATCCTGAAGACTAAAACTAGTTCCATGTCTATCACCATGCACTTAAGTAAAAATGGATCAAAGACCTAAATATTAAAACAAACGCTAAATCTACCTGAAGAGAAAGTAGGTAGAAAGTAGGGGCAAGCAAACAGTTCATGAAGAAAAAACAAATGACACGGGAAGTATTTCAAAGAATCAATAACTGGGATCTCATCTTATTAAAAAGTTTCTGCACAACAAAAGAAATCATTAACAGAGTGAAAAGAAAACCCACAGAGTGGGAAGAAATTTTAGCCAACTGTCCCTCAGACAAAGGATTTCTATCTAGGACATAGAAAGAACTGACAAAAGTAAGTCCCCCTACCTCAAAGATGCAATCCAACAATGGGCATCTGACATGATGTCAGATGAAGAAATACAAATGGCCAATAAATACATGAAAAAATGTTCCACATCATAGATTATTTGAGAAATGCAAATTAAAACAACACTGAGAGTCCATATGACCCGAGAAAGAATACCTATCATCAAGAAATCAACCAATAACTAATGCTGGCAGGGCTGTGAAGAAAAAGGAATCCTTCTCCATTGCTGATGGGAGTGTAGACTGGTGCAACCATTGTGGAAATCAGTGTAGAGAGTCCTAAAAAAAATGGGATTAGAGGTCCCATTCAACCCAGCCATTTCCCTTCTGGGTATCTTCCCAGAAGAATTAAGAACATCACACTTCAGCGATATGTGTGCTCCCGTCTATAGCCGCACAATTTGTCACAGCTAAATCCTGGAAACAACCCAAATGCCCGTCAACTGAAGAATAGATGAAAAAGATGTGGTGTTTTTCTACAATGGAGTATTACTCAGCTATAAAGATAAACTCAAGGCTTTTATAGGTAAATGGATGCAACTAGAGACCATACTTATAAGTAAATCACTCACATCTACAAATATCATATTGTCTCCCTAGTGTAAGAAACTGAAAAAGTAAATAAGATCCAAAATCTATAATAGATACTGTGAAAGGAAAAGTAACTGCTTAAAAGGAAAACCTGAGGTGGATGAAAGGAGAAAAGAAGGGAAAAGAAAAAATACATATACACACAAAAGATACACCACTGATTTCTTTCTTTTAGTTCATTTAAAGAAACGGTTTGTGCTTATATTCTTTGATCAATTATGCATGCCGATATTTTGTAATCTGAGTGACTACTTTGAAGATAGCAATATACAATATATTAACCATTATTAATCTATTATCTTGTTTTGAAATTCTGTATCTTTGTTTTCATTGTTTTTTTCTCTTTAAAATAAAAAAAACGCTCTCAATGATTAGTCTTTCATTTACAATTTCTACCTTATTTCTCATTCTTTGCATATCTTATACTCTAACCAAACACACTGTACTTGTCCGGCCACAGGGATTTCTGCTGCTCCTTTTCCTGGACTCTCTATTGGTACACAGTAACCTCGACTTCCGGTTACAGTATCAGCTGTTTTCACTGAGTAGAAAGCACGGGCAGAACTGAGAACAGGTGATACAGTACAGAAGATGGTGGTGCAGGAACCGTGGCGCGCTCACGTTCCCTGGTGCTCCAACACTGAACAACTTCACACTTGAACCAGTAAGATGAGCACGAAGAAACTGAAGCCACAGTCACACAAGCAAGGGAACGGGCTCGGGCGGAAGCCGAGTTACATGGCAAAAAGTGAGCGGGCAAAGGGCTACTTAGAGGAAAACAAAACAAAAAGTAAAAACTAGGCTTTCCATATTACTGGGCATTTGGGGAAACTATTCACAGACTTAGAATAGAACCACTAGTTTCGTATACCAGTATACAAAGTATTTGCTTCCTTCTTTGGGAACTGTGGGTAAAGTATTAAAATGTACTGATTCATGGCTGTGCAATGCAGTTTATTCTACTTTAAAATGCAATCCTCAGAGTCTCTATCTTTAAGGTATCACCTATCGCTCAATTACCAACTGGTCTGCTTCTGCTAGTTATACTTCCCTCTAAAAGTTCAAATTTCTAGTAATTATTCACTGAAGGAATATACCTTTAAAAAACCCATTTCATGTAAGGAAATATTGCTTGATTTAGCTAAGGTTTTAGTGTGTCTGTCAAGAATACATCATCAAACAAGAAAACAGCCTCATGTTTACCTACTGAATCAAGAATCCTTTTATCTTCTTCTTCAATTTGAACTATATGTGAAAGCCATTGTTAATTGTCTTTATAAAACAAAACTCTTAATATAAATCTACTGACTACATAGTTTCTAGTACATGTTATCCTACACAAGGAAGTTAGTAACTTAAAATATGCATCTAAACAGAAAACTCAAGAGAAAGAAAGGGGAATTCAGCTTTTCACTAAAAATGGAATTAGAATTCCTCAATAGGTACTAAACTGTTAGAATTAATACCAGGACCCTTCATTTCAAAAAGGAATTGCTTTAAGAAAACACTATAAATATTTGTATTTAAGCTATTAGGTAATATATGCAAGAGTATTTACCTCTTTGAAAGAAAGAAAAACTAGCTTTAACTCTGAGGTGCCATCAGTTCTCAACTGCTTACTAAAATCCCAAGGCTGAAAGGAGGAGTATTGCGCTAAGGCTGCTCCATACTGCTCGTATAATGGAAAGAAGAGCCACCAGCAATACGGAGTCAAAGACAGCAAGGAAAGGTCCTGTTCACAAACCACTTGTGGCGAGGCTTATAAAATAACCATGTTACAGTTTGTGCCTGGGGGTCCCCTAAAAGCCTCATGCCATCATGCGGCAGGTTTCTAGAATTTATGATTGACTCATGGGTGTTATGGTTTATACATTGTGTCAACTTGGGAAGTCCAGAGGTTTGGCAGAGTGACTCAGCAGGAAGCCAAGGTGCCTGAGCCAGTGGAAGAGGAGGGCATGGAGACTTATGTGAGAGGTTTACACCCCCTGGGTGGGGGTAGCTTGTTTACAATGTAAGGGAAGAAAAGAGGCTGCTTGCAGCCATTCCTCCCTTTTTGCTGTGCTCTGCTGCCATGAAAGTTTGCTCTCTGCCATGTGCCACTCTGCCGCTCAGCCAGCCAAGTATGGACTGAAACCTCCACAAACTGTAAGCTAAATAAACCTTTCCTTCCTTCATTTTGGCTGTTGGGTATTTTGTCTCAGCAATGAAAGAAAAGTAACCGAGACAGATTTTGGTACCAGAAGAGTGGGGTCATTGCTGTGACTATACCTGACCATGTGGTTCAAGAGCCTTTGGAAATTGCTTGTGGGAAGAGTCTGGAAAGGTTTGGAGATGTCTGGTCAGAGCTCAGAAGACCTGAAGGCTGATAGAAACCCTGAGGTTAAAGACCAGGTTCAGGAGGTTTCTGTTGGGAAGAAAGACTGCACTGGTTGTTGGACTCCAGGTGATATACGTTATGATGTGGGAGAAGTTTGTCTGCATTTTCCTCATGTCCAGAGACTTTGCCTAAGACTGAGATTAAGGGTGGCAGGGAACTGATTAATCTGGCAAAAGAAATTTCAAGGCAGTCGAATGTTGGGGCAGTGCCATGGCTATTGTTGGGGGCTTTTAGCCAGATTTATATTGACAATCAAGAGCAAAGAGCCCAGCAGGACGATTTAAAATGTTGTGAGTTTGGCCAGAAGGAAAGCTCCACTAACACTGTGGATTGCAAAGATAAGGCTGAGGGGAACTCTATTGCTGAGAAGGAAGCCACAGAGTGCCATTTTCCAGAATGGAGGTGGCGGCCGCAGCAGGTTCCAGAATGGAGGCTGCATAGAGAATTGGTTCCTCAGCATTGCATTCAGTGTGCCCAGCGATCCAGGCACTCGATCCCTATGGCCAAGAGAGAGAAAAGTTTGGCTACTGCTCCTGGTGGCAGCAGATCTTGGCATCATCCACGTGGCCCTGGCTTTAGGTGCAAGGAGAATGCAAGAGTTATGAGGTTAAAGAGGCTTCCACCCAGATTTCAGAAGGCCTGGGAGGCCAGGCAGTGTGCCCCGGAGAGGGCAGTCTGTGAAGCCGTGAGTGTGAAGCAAAAAGTGCCCTGGAGACTTCAGAAGTTTAGAAAAGACAGAAGTGTGGATCATCAGAGGAAAGCTGCAAGTGGGGAGCAAAACAGGCCTAAGAGAGAAGTTGTGGAGGCTGTAACCACCAGAACTGCCACAGGGGTGGACTCATGCAAACACTTTGGAGCTCACAATGGCTTGCTCGCGGCTGCTGCCCTCTTTGCTCTTGCTGCTTTTGCTGTTTTCCACCACCATGAACTGTTAAATCTATGGACACTATCACTTTATTGTACCTCATTAAGTCTACAGACTCTCTAAGATAACAGAGATAATACCCTACAGTTAAAAAAGAAATAAAAGTAAAGACTGCCTCAAAAGTGAGGTCTTGTCTTTTACATAAACCCTGTAATATACATAAATGCTAGTCTCTAAATATTTAACTCTATGAAAACAAGATACCAAACATCAGAGTGCAAATGTTTCATATGTTTAATTTGTGTTAGTGGCTTCTTCCATGGTACTATAAAATTGTGTCCTAGCCACTACTATTTATGGTAGAGAATTAGTTTTATTAATATAATACTACTTATTTTTACAAGGAAGTAAAAGGTAATATACCTGAAAAATTCTGGCCCTAAGAATGTATTTTTTTCTGGTATGGAAATACTGACAATTTCCATACTAGAAAAAAATAATACTACAGACACGGAGGGGATAAAAGTAAAGAGTGTTCACTATTTTCCACAACAAGCCCTGGAAGTATCAGGGAGTGAACTCTCGGTAGGCCTCAAGGGTTCAACCTCCAACTCTCTTCCTTGCCCTCCATTTTCTGTCCATATACTTGACTGCATGGTCAAATAGAATATTAAAGAGTTGCTCGATATACCATTTTTTAAAAATGAGAACTTTTCTCTCACAGACTTCTTTTACTCACTAGTAGCTGTGCCAATGCTACATGTTCCAGAAAAACCTACAATCCATGGACAGTTAAGAGATGAAGTTATCCTGGGATACCCCGCAGATTAGAAGACTGTTTAGTGGATCTGAGGGTTGGGTTTCAGTCTAGTCCCTCCCTAAGGAGTTTATTTGGTGAAAAATGCTCAAAGGGACTAGAGCCATCTTACTCTCTTTTTACCAACCCCATACTCAGCAGTTTGACTATTAAGATTCACACACTGCTAACAGGCACAGCCAACCCAGCTTCAGGGAAATCACACTTTCCTGAACTTAAGTAATGTGCATAGAAATTTACAGTTCACCACACATTTGCTCATTAAGTATAAAGGGTAAATGAAAAGTAATAGAAGAAATTTTAAAACTATTTTTCGTATTTTATTTTATTTTGGTCATATTTTTATATCTTCCTCTGAATCATACCAAATTTCCAGCATTTAAATCTGTTCAAATGCTGTATGAACTACAGATCAGTAGACTGCTTCAACTCCCAAGGACCTACAACCATCTGTGGAGTCTGATGCTGGCAGTAAACCCAGTCAACAACTATCTCCCAAGGGGGAAGATACTAGCATTATGACCTTCAAATTCTGAACACTTAAAAATCTTCTGTGTTTAAATGTTCTTACAGGAGATTTCCCTAAACCCAAATTTCCCTCAAGAGACTGGAAAGAACATGGATTCCAGGCCCACAATAAGAGATGCTACAGAAACAGACCTTTACACCTTTCCAGGCTATATTTTGTGGGCAAGTCATCTGCAGTAGAGATATCAATAATATCTAATCTACTGATCTCTCACAATGTTCTTAATGATCAAATGAACTGTGAGGGAGCAATGTCAGTATTAATAAACCAGACAGTAGTAACTGTAATAGATTCAGAGCCGTACAGTACATGAGCTTCCTTATTACTAATGACCTCACCAACACTTGCATATTTAAACTAGGCTACAATTCATACACTAAGCACCCAGCAGAAAACATACTACTACTACTATTTTATCCACAGAAATACAATTATAATGGGAAACTCATGAAAACTACTACTACAGTTCTATACTGCTGGGAAAGCCGGAATAGGCTGGGCCTGGTAGAGGAGGTGGGGAAGGAATCCAACCACATACGAAATGCTTTCTATTACAAAGTCTTGAATAATTTCTTAAGTTTTGTTTTATGCTGTGTAAATGGCTACTGATCTTACCTCTGGTCTCTAGTGTCACTGGGTCAGAATATTCTCCAGCCACAGCTTTGTTACAAGCTCGCACTCTGAAATTCATATACTTTGAATCAAATTTTAAACCTGCAAAATGAAACGGTTTTCAGACACAAATAGCTTTTTAAAGGAAGCTGAAAGTGTGAGTACGAATCTTCAAGTGCATAGCCTTTTCCTGCTTGGAAGTGCCTCTTTATTCTTGGTAAAAGGAGGCCTAAAATAAAAGGAATCATGATTTACCTATTATTTTCTTTAAAAAGAAATAATTTCTATAATTCATCAATTCTTTTAACCCAGTAATAAAAGGTATCCTTTTTAGGGTCTCATTAAAAGTAGTATTCCATTCAAAGACACAAAGTCACAATTTATAGTAACACAGCAATTTCTAGAAATAAGACATCTTGAACATTATCTTTTCTGTAAAAAATTAAATAGGAATTGTGTCACAGAATAACAAAAACTGGTTAGGTTTATATTGAAATCTCAGTCTAAAAATATCTACATCTTCAACAACTTGACTGATCCTCAGTTTTCTGTCTGTAATACAGAAATGATAAAACCAACTTCATAATTATAAAGGTTAACTGAGATATTACACTGGTTAGATGAAGTATACTATATATAATGCGTGTAAGCCCAGCCTCTAACAAATAGTAGTACTCAATAATGGTAGTGCCAACTGTTACTGCCATGCAGAACAAGCACTGAAGACTTTAACCAATATTTGACCATTTGAAATACACAAAGTCCCCAACGTACTGAAATTTTTAAAAGGCCTTTAAAAGACCAACACAAAAATTGCTAATACCAAGGCACAGCTCATGTACTGACATGAAGGTAATCCTAGAACAGTAAAAGTTAACAATATTTATAGTACCAGAGAAATATAACATATTGAGTATAGCAAAATTAAGTTTTTACTTCATCTAAAAATAAAGGTAAAAATTAAATTTTGCTCTGAAATACTGTTTCCAGAACATCCCTTCATATTTGTTCTGTACACACTGTTAATGGCTGCAAATGTTCCTAAGTAATTAAAACAAAGGTTTTCTTGATATTGTAAGAGAAAGTCACAGCCATAATAGATATCTAAAGTAGCTGAGCTACAAACTTACAATTTTACACTTTAAAGTAACAAAAATTTTCAGACTTATATTTATAGTCTCTGAGTGAAGTTCCTTATCACTATCACGTTACCTGGTAAAGTATATTCAGCACCCTTAATATTATCAATTATCTCCCAACATCGTTCATCCTTTACACGCGGGAGCCCATCGAAATTAGTTTTCCGGTACTCAAGTATGTAATGGTCAATCTTATTATCTTCTTCTGGCATTCTCCAAGCTATTGTGATGGAGTTGTCAGCCACCAAACAGTCTACTGGGTCTATCTCTGGAGCTTTGGGAACTGGAGAAGAAAAACAGCAAAGGAGGGATTCATTTCTCACTCATTGTAGCACCAATCCAACATTTATCTCTGTCACGCCGACTTTGCTTTTTCATACTGTCTTTGAATTATTCAAAAATAAATCAGTTTAAAAGGGTACAAAATAAGTACAAAATAACCATGTTAAGCCTTTTACTGTGAGGTTATTAAGAATTTGTTTCAAAGCTTTTTCATAAATGTATTCAAAGTTTGCTGGGGGAAGATGGCGACCAGGTGAGCAGCAAGGGAGCGAGCATCCTTGATAAACACCACCAGCTCGAGACAGACTTGGCGAGCGTGAATGCCGGGACCTCGGCTGGGAAGTTTAAACTGGGCGTATTTCTCTGAGATGCCGGGGGAGATGTGGTAGGGCGGACCAGGCTGCCGGGGCGAGACGTGGGAAAGTCCCAGACGC